>JAQPZY010001344.1:1095000-1110000 GCA_029931535.1 Margaritifera margaritifera | reverse complement strand
CTTCGTTAATATTTTGTCAGGCAAAACTCCATTTGCTATCAGGTGGTAGATTGAAAACCTTCTAAAAGAAACTAAAATGACCAGCTTGAAAACTTCTTATCTATCAACTGTGTTGATGGTGGACCAATTGTAAACTTCAATAGCTTATTTAAGAGCATGCTGTAATTAACAGAAAGGACAGAGCTTATTATTGCATGGTAAATTGTGTTAATAATGGTTTTTATTTCGCATGACATCTCTTTATTTATCTGGCAAACAGTTAGCAATGTATATTCGATTTTACATTTGTGACAATTTTGTCCGGTAAAAGTCCTTTTGCTATCAGGTACTCGATTGTGCACCGACTAAGTGAAACTGTCTTCAGTGTCCACGTTTAATGGGGTAATTGTTACTATCTTATATTTCCAATTTTGAGAACAGTTTTAAGTGCTGCATGGTAAACAGAGATATTAATGATATTTGTTTCAGTCGACATTTGTATTATTTATTACCTGAAAAGTTAGCCAATGGGGTCGCATACTTATCCTTCTGAGCATTTCTGGTTTTGGGTTGGATGAAGTCCAGGTTTTGCCGATGTCGCGTAGTTACATGTTTTCTTTTATAGAAACAACTCGGTTATAAGATACTAACATAGTTTTATCTTGTTGTTGTACTTTGCTTGCTTGTTCATTGTGAACTTCCACTTCTTTTACCCCTGTATATTGAAGACTCTGGTAAGTTCTTTTTAATCAAAAAAGATGTCTAAAACAGATACATCACCATCTATCAAATAATAGATTGTCCTGTCTGAGTTTGTTTTATGTCTTTTACATATTGTGATTTCACGCAGTGTGAGTTCAGCAACTTGTGACTTTGTAGAATCTTGTTCTTTCTTTCATCTTTGGATTTAAAAAAAATTCCTTTGAAGGTTTACCAAATTGTCTTCCACGTTCAGCTCTACTTGGATCTTTTGGTTTTGTGAAATTACCCTTTCAGTTTCTTTGCTAATCTTGTTTTCATCTTGCTTTTTGTCGTGTTCATTGACATTTATCATAGATGGCCAAAACTTTTTAAAAACATAAGATGTGAGTGCAGATGAGCTAGACATGGATCATGTAATACCATGTACCTCTTCTGATTTGCCTGATCCTGAGCAACAAAGAAAATGCTTCCACTGGACAAATACTAGATACATGGTAGCCAGCAAAAACAGGTCTAAAAATGAAACATGCTTTCGAGGAAAGAGAGAGAAGACCACAGGATAAAAGGTTCAATCATTAAAGATGGTTAACTTTATCATTGAGGACATTTTGAATAGTATTTTCTAATTTATTTTCCCTTGCAAAACTTTATTGTATAGCAAGTGCATATTTATGTAATGATAACTATTGTAAGAAGTGTAGTCAAATGCACTAATAAATCAGCAGCAAAGCGACCAGTACACATGTTAATTGTCCGTCATTTTTCAAACACTTATTTCATCAATGCTTTCTGTAGTCTTGTTGAAATCAACATGCTTGAGAGTTGTCAAACTAGCACTCAGTTCAGATAGGGGCAAACCTAGCTTAAATGACAAAAACCCGTTGAGGTATTTAATTCCGTTTGAAGTCATGAAGTCATCTCTGTTTTTAATTTGTAAACTTTGAAAGTTGTTGATCGGAAGAAATCTGATAAATCAGTAATATGACACTATCAATTAAATGTTGGATTTTACAGGTTATCACCTTGTATGTTCCATCTGCAACATCTATGCTCAATTCCTGTTCGTGGCCTTCAATATCTGGACAAATTGAGTTTTTTTTAACTTCCCATTTATTTTTATATCTACTTGTCCATATCTTCGCTATGTAAATATGATAAAAATGACACAAAAATTCAAAGCTATGTCTTCCAATTGTGCAGAAATTATTATTCACGACAGAGGAGGAACGAAAACTTAAAAAGCTGAATAAATTGTCCAATCAAAAATAGAGTTCACGACACGTGATCTTTAAATGCGTGAATAACAAATTCTAGAACTAAAAAAGGACATCAGCAAGGAAACAGATTCAAACAAAAGGATGTATTGTAATAACAGTTGCAAAATGCTGAAATCATAAACGCTCAAATGGTTTGACATGAAACACAATTGCAGAGCAATGTTAGAGACAATATTGAAAAAATAAATTCAAATGTTCAGGAAAAACTGCCAGTACGTGAAAGGCTGAAATAACTATTTAAAGAAAAGGGGTAAAAAATATCTGCTCGAGTTACAGCGATAACAATGAAATATCAACAGCTGCTCTATATAAAGCAAATTGGCAAGAACTGCTGTAACCAGTTGTGATTAAGGTTCACCTCCTTACCCTCATACACCAGGTCAATAATGTTTTTACCAAAATAAAAAATGGCTTGAACAATCTAGCTGACTATTTATTTGGGTTACCTAAAAGAACAGCAGCAGCATCACCGGAAATTATTGATCGTGGGCTAAGCTGGTTTATTATGCGTGTTATACAAATCGTTTCTTTCCATGCTGAACATAGTATTTTAATTGTTTTGGCATTAGTGGGATTGCTATTAGCATTTTTTATGAAATTCGTAAATAAAGTATATAGAAGACTAAGAGGGTCGTAACCTATTTCGAAATGTAAAACACAGCAGCTCCTGAAACCATTCGAATACAAATAAAGGATTGTTTATTTATTTCATAATCAATATTGCTGTTGGTGTTTTTAAATTGTTTAAACTAGTCACTGGCTTTCTGTAAATTGTTGTGGTATCTGACAACACTATCCATTTTCATTACTATGTCATTTGGTAATAAAAAGATACCGTCACCTCCAACGGCATAGTCCAATTTCACAGTTGAATCTGTTATGCATTGCTGGAATTTCACAATAATGTTTTCGTGTGTATCAACCTTGCTTTCCTAGTAATCATAAGCCCATTAACTTTTAACAGTGTTTCATACTATCGAAACAGACTGTGTACTAGATGTTGTGTTTTGAACCTGTGCATCTATAATATAGATTACATATGATCTAATGCATTGATCCAGTCTGGCCATTCCCTAATCTGTCAGATCGTTAATATCGTGTAAAAAGAGCTATGTCCAACTTGTTTGCTCTTCTTTGTATGCCATATAATTCATTTCATCAGCTAACAATATTCTCCAGTACTAAACATTACCGGTTCCAGAGTTATATTTACTTTTGCAGGGAGCTAACACGATGGGAGACGTGATTATCCGAAACCTTGGTGTACAGTTTTATTTCCTTTTGACCCATTATCAATCAAGTATTGTTTCTACTTTATGTATATCCAGTTATGATGTGGTGGAATTTTAAAAGTATTACAGATCGATTTAAATGTTTCATATAAATAATATTATAAGGTATTTTGCATTCAGACCTCAGCATTCTCATTTGGAACTAACCATGAAATTTGTATACTGATTTTACAAACTCTTATATGTGTTGTCTATTAAATCCCAGTAGGAAATCCAACAACCAGGTGTTGCCATCCACATCGTCCAGCTCAGTTGATTCTGCCAAAATTTCACGTCACGCTGCGATCTGTCTCTTTTCATAGAGTCATCACTATCTAATTTTAAAGTGTAGGTTTAAAAAAATGTTTGATGACTCGTCTATGAACTAATTCTTTTTAGTATAGTAAAATGCTATCTCTCTAAATGCGTTTGAGATGTTAACTTGGTTAAAGTGAGTTAACAAACCTAAACAATCTGAAAGATCAAGATTTACCAACTCTCCAAAATCAACTTACTGCTGGAATAGAAAAATAACAAAGAAATAGCAAATAAGATACAGATCGAAAACTGGTTAATAATATCAGTTAATATTCGTGTTGTACAAGGAAGTATTGACAAATTTGATACAAGAGTAAAACGGTTAAACAGACTTAAGTGAGATGGAACAAACATTCATAACATAAACAGATGGAATTAACGATGAAGTAGATAAACAGACTTTATCATTACGTGAAAGAATTCAAACAATTAAATTAGAAATAGAAGAAAACTTAAAGATATTCAACGCTGAGTTAAACACAGAAATATTTAAAAACAGTATTGCAATAAATATTACAGTTAATGAGAGTTAAAGCAGGGTAGGGTGATCATCAAAGAAGTTAAATAGATCGGATGAAAAAATACCTGCAAGTCTATCGGTATTTCAATTTTGCAACTTATTTAAACTTTCTATTTTGTCAGGTATAAGAAATCAAATGACCATGTAAGATCGGTGAAATACAGCTAAGGATAACAAGCTGGTAACATTGTTTGATAAGTATTGGAGACAACTGATGAAGCAATGTGCACCTTATTCAGAATTGGATACTACATTGCAAAGGAGAACCTGTCAGTCGACACATTTAAATCACTCAACGAGCTCTTGCAGGTAAATGGCAGTATCATCACCAGAAAATTGTATCTAAACGATAGCGCATGTCCCGAATTCATTAGCATCATGTCTGCAGTGCTTGAGGAATATATTCCTGACGAGGTGAGAGCCCTGTTGTTGGAATCTGTTGACGAATCAACTGACCTTGCAACAGAGAAGCACTTGATGTTATACCTTTTGTATGTGACATAAGGGAAATTGCATACTCGGTATACAAAATTAATCAATTTACCAGCCGCTGATGCTCTTACCATTGCAACAAAACTCCTTGCATATTTGAAATCTAATGGATTAGATTTAACAAAGATCTACACCATGGGAACTGATGATGCGTCCCTGATGCTTGGAAAAAAAGAGATGTGTGTCACAATTACTTAAAGAAACTTTCCCCTATTTAGTTGAAATGCATTGTATGGCCCATAGACTCTCACTCGCGTGTGTCGATACCACTAAGACAGTAGCAGAGATAGGCTATAGCAATAACAATTGTATTAAAATAAATTTAAAAGGTTTTATTGACATGTTTAATGCTTTAATTACATCACAAACAGTAGCTTATATTCTCGTTTGATTTGGGAACAAATTCTAAAAATATATTACCATTAAATACATCTCAACAGTAGTAATAATTAGTTGAGCATTCACAGGTAGTAAACATCTATTTCTAATAATTGATTCAAATAGTGCATATGATCAAAGAATAAGGCAAGCTAATATATTTGAAGAATTGCAGAAAAAAGACTAATGAGTTTAACGAAAACAAAATAAAGTCACTCCAGTACTTAAATGAAAGATCAGGGTTTGGTTACACAGTATTGACATAATTTGGATGAGGCTTTTGCTCTCTTTTCCTCTGCTCATCCTAGTGCTGTTTTAGAGAAGCCTAGGCAATATAAATCTGATGATGTTTACAAGCTTTGGGACCAGCCGATAACTTATGGGTATTTATTTATTGCAACTGTATTTGGTGCCAGTGTTTATGTTGGTTATAAATCTCTTTAAAAGTTAGCCAAATAAATAGAATGGCAACATACGGAAAATATATAACTTCTCACAAACGGAAACAACTTCAAAAGATGTTCAACATCTAATCCCAGAAATCATTGTTCTACACACACTCCAAGTAGACCTAATGGCATGTTTTTATGATTTTGTTCGTTCTATGCAAAAGCTAAAGGAGATGTTAATAATTTAGATGTAAACAATTTCTGACGATGCTTATTAAAGAAAAAACATTTTGTATGGGTAGTGATGATATTTTTAAGTTCAATAATTATAACAATTTCATGACTTTTAAAGATACGTGGCTACAAGCTTCTAGAACAAAGTAATACTAATAACAAATTGGTAAAGTTACGATTAGAAGCAGTTAATTCAGAAAACACTGGTACAGAAACTGTTAGGTTTATTGCATATGTAGAGAAAATTAGAATACCATTTGATTTCCAGATACTGACAAACCATTGTCCATTGTATAGTTTTGTTCTTTCTCAGCATCTGATATTTACCATTACACTGAAGAAAGCATCTGAAGTGATAGAAGGTGCAAACCAGGATCATGAATTGGAGAATATTTGCCAACATTATAATACACTTTCTTCTGATATAATGGCTTATTCTGTAAACGAAAAGTACTGAAATGGAATTTCTTTCTCTTATCTTTATATCACGAAAGAAAAAGGTATTGATGTGGCAGCTAATACGACTTTGACAAATATCATAACTAATTCACCAAGAATGATATTAAAAAGAGTCTTCCTACTGTCTAAAAAAACAGAGAAACTGATCCGGAAAAGTATTTGAATTCAGCAATAGAATAAATAATGATTACTGTGGAAGGATTACCAACATATTTTATTCACAGGGGTACGAAATATTTCTATAACGAGGAGCAAAAACACACGGAACTTAGCAATAAGTTAATGTTAAAAATTGTATTACTGATCACCATTGTGTATGACTTGATTTAAGAAGTAAACATGGTAATAGATTAAAAGGATTTTTGTTCAATAAGGAATACATTTGCAGATAAACATGCAAAAAATTGTGGATGCGCACAAAATGTTTATTTATTTTGTGTCTGATGCTTAGGTAAATACCCAGAACAAACAAATAAAAAATATTCTGTTTTAAAAAGATATTCTAATGGTAATAAATGGATCAATACAAATATTAGATGATGATTGAGCTTCATGTATACTCTCTAGTGAGTGTTACTGATGTAATGCAGTCGAGTAAAAAAAGTGTTAAAATGCTAAATGTGACTCTGAAATAGTTGCAAAATAAACAAAATTAATTAATTCACCTGAAAATCTAATGAGATGATTAGAAATTAAGCAATGTCCTGATAAAAATAATTAATTATTTTACAGATGTAAACAAATATATAATATTACAGAAACATAAATGAACTGTGGGAACATTTCTAAGATTTTAAAGAGATAACTGTAGTATAAAGGACTACTAGATGCCAAACAAATTTAGAGTATTCAATATGTTTTCTAATTTTGTGCAAATCAAATATGGTACACAAAAAACTACCCATTCCTTCTGGACAAGATACTTCCATATATGATTTAGGTAAATCTTTAAAACCACCCCCGCCCCCCCCCCCCCCCAACAAAACAAACAAGCAAACAAACAAAAACTATAAATTAAATCACAACCATTACTATTTTAGTAATTTATTTTATTTCATACAAAGTAATAACAGGCCTGATACCTCTTTTACCACAATGATAGAAACCAACGCAGTCTTTGATACTCACATGGAGCTTTCATCGGACACTTACTAATATACTTAAAAGACCTCATAATATGATTATACGTGCCAAATTGCCGAAAGACAAAAGTTTCCACTAGATGCGAACGAAACGGAATATACAAACTTTTGATTTTATTCTCATAATCTGTTCAACATGTATGTACAATAAAGTCTTACAACAGAAAATGACATCACAAAGACGACAATATATTTGTAAGATATCCTGAGTATAAATTTGTTAGAATTACTCATTAATTATGCCAGGATACTAAAGTGTTAGTTAGAATTACTCATTAATTATGCCAGGATACTAAAGTGTTAGTTACAATTACTCATTAATTATACCAGGATACTAAAGTGTTAGTTACAATTACTCATTAATTATGCCAGGATACTAAAGTGTTAGTTAGAATTACTCATTATTTATGCCAGGATACTAAAGTGTTAGTTAAAATTACTCATTAATTATGCCAGGATACTAAAGTGTTAGTTAGAATTACTCATTAATTATGCCAGGATACTAAAGTGTTTCTTAAAGGCTACTGGGCGAATTTAGATGCAAAAAAGAAAGCAACCAACCCAACAAAGTTTGCATTTAGTGGTATGCATTGCGAACTATTTATATGGGTGATAGTGAAAAAGTATAATCTCGTCAAAAAAGATATTCTTGAAAATGTTAGATCTATAGTGACCTCTTTTACTCTTAAGATGAAATGTCTATGGAAAAGAGTTTCAAAAACAATGTAGTACATGTGGTTTTGAGAAAAGTTATAGTTGAAAAATTTATTAAAAAAAATTTGTTTTTATTACAATAATTTTACCACAAGGGAAGTATTACTGGTATCGTCATATGGTCAAAGAGCATCCTTACTTAACATAATATTATATATCTCGTGATGGTACTATCTAATGAAATTCAATTCTACGTAATTTATAGTTTGGTTAAATAGAAAATCTTTGTACCATTTCTGATTTTTAAAAATTCTTTTTAATTTCTGATTTTTTGATACCCTTGCATAATTTTGTTTAATCTTTGTTAGTTATACAAGTATATAGATTGCTTCTAAATCCACACAATTCTTTCTTTGGTGTACTATTCAAGTCATCTTTACAAAGTCCTGGAATCTTTTAATTCATTTGAGGAGCACCAAAAGTATTTTCTTTTGCAATCACTTGTGTCGTAAAGCTGCATGCTGTTTTTCATATCATTGCAAATATTATCTGAGTCTATATCAATACATAACGAATCTGCATCGGTCATTAAAAGTTCAATTTATCTTTATATCGAATTTTAGCTTGTGGTAGTACAGACGTCATTCATAAGCAATTTACTTACTTCTAGAATAGTAAAACCAACTTAAACTGGCTTCTTTGATTTTATTTTACTGTTATTTAAACTGCCACCAAATCTTTTCCTATGATTGTTCCCCTTGCAAATGAAATATCTTTTTGAAGTTTAAAATATTTCTTTTCGTTAGTATATATTTTTACATCCGTTCTCTTTCTGTAATTTCCATCTGTTATCCAAATACAGCAATACTCGTCAGTTTAAAGAAATCTTTTCAAAGTCATTTATTGTTTTTGTCTTAAAGATGTATTTAATCCAGTATTAGAGTTGAAGCGTGGCTCTTGATTAAATAATACTGCTATATGCATCTTTGCAAGTTTTAATCCTAACTGAACATACAACTTTAAATTAAAATAGTGGATAACATATCTCTCCTATCTTTACTAGTGTGCACAATAATTTAGGTAATGCAGGTTTTGTACCCTTTTTATCCTCAATCAATTTCTTCTGTTATAGAGATAAATCAGACTCTTTAGGAATTAGTATTTCTGGTACTTACAGTATAATCCTTACAATAGTCATGCAAATGTGTTGGTACTGTTAAATCTACTCCTAAAATTCCACTCTTAGAATTCCACCAAAACTTTCATCATGTTTCCAAGACATTAAAATTTCTTCGATGATTTTTAAATATTGCTTTAAAATATTTGAGAAGCATTAATTCGCACATGGTCCGATCATAATAATTGTTGGAATATTTTGTACATAATGAATGACCTTGACTTTATTGTATTTTCCATCTTCATGAAAATACTCATGATATGCTTAGCATATCAACGTCGATATCATGCTGATTCATCCTCTAATTCTAAACTCAATCATTAGGAACGTATCATAATCTATGAGCAATTATAATTCTACATTACTTAATTTCAAATTAGCATCATGAGCTAGTCCAGTTGCGCTCAAATAATGTGCTGGATTTAGCTTGTAATTATTCATATAGAAAAAAAAGTTTTATAGTATTAAATAACTTTCTTTATGTAATAGTCATAGAAGTCAATTAACAACGTTCTAGCAATCCTCTCCGCTAATTCTTGATTACCCTGAGGCTTGAATAACAATATTTTACTGTGGTAACCTAGTTTCATCAAACCTTTCTAAGGCATCCATTTATTCGTACTGATAAATATCTTTCTAAAATATTTTGGTTCCATGTTAATAAAGTTTGTAATTGTTTTTTTTTTAAATTGATCAAAGTTTACATTTTAAGCAAGTTGTTGTAGGGATTGTCCCATACACCAATAACTATCTAAAAGCTTTATTCGTCGTTTTACAAAGCTATCGACTACAAAATCCTTTCTAAACGAAATAAATATTTCAACATTATTTGGTATTATTGGCAATTCTCGATCTCCTACATTTTGTACTGAGACGTTAATAATCAGATGAGGATCATGTCCACTGAAAGGATGAATAAATAGTGTAATATATTTTGAATATTTATAATTTAAATTACGCTTGTCATGACCTCTGTATTTTCCAGTTATGTCATCATCATCTCTTACTTTGTTCTTTTCAATAATCTCCTTTTTAGAAATATGATGTATGTTAGTGGAATTATAATCCTTTTTATCTTTACTAGTGAATATCACTTTAGCGGACATATTGAGACCTTTCGACTGGTATTACCTGTGATACGAATTATTGTATTTATAATAAGGTTAAACAAAATGTCTTCCCATTTTCTGGTTTCATTTTCAGTGAAATATTTCCACATTCTAGTATTAAAAGTTATATTAAATCTTTCTCTAACAGAGACCTTTTGGTCAGAGCATGTAGAAAAATATTCATTATTTTTTCCCAGTAATTCCTTAACCTTTCAGTTATAAAATTCTTTATCTTCATCGAACTGTATTTTTTCTGGATTTTGCTCATTAAAAATTTCTCTAAATGCGTCGTGTATGTCGTCTAACTTTTTTTCACTTTCTTAGCCCAAGCGTATTTTGAAAAGACATCTGTCACTGTCAAGATATATCTGTGTCCGTCGCTGTATTTTTCATATGCTTGAATGTCTGCCTGCCCCTTATTGCTTCCTTGTGAAATGTGAATGTATATTACTCAGTAATCTATTCTTTGAATTTTATTCAACTTTGTCTGCGCTTCGTTATTTTAATTTAGTCCTGTATAGTTTTTTCCCACAATTGATTAATATTTATAAAAACAACTGACCTTTCAGAATCATAGTAAATATGTTTTAATAATGTTCTTCGTTCAGGTAAGTCGTTTTCTTTGATGTCATTTATTTTAAAATTATTATCATATTTTAAATTAGCTACTTTATAATCAAGTCTAAAGTACTGAAAAATTATTATGTATATTTTCTGACTTTTATAGTAAAGCAAATATGTCTATATCAGAGAGTAATGTTTGCTTATTTTCAAGTTTAAATGGTGTGAAAGTATTGTATCATATAGATGTGAAATACTTTACTGGAATGTAAAAACATGAATATATTCAAATCTTACATAACTAAAATTATTATTCTATGTTTTATAAATACAGAAGAAATATTTAACAATTTTGAGAAAAGGAAAATGTATAGAAAATGTGAAATATTACACAGGTATGTATTTCCTATTCTACACAAATAAGTTTAAGATTCTTTGTCAGCTGTCTTTACATTACAGCTTCAATGCAATTTACTTTTGCTAGATCGATCCATAATGACTTGATAAAAACAGAAATTGAATTTTTAACAAATGCAGTTAGAAATTTCACTTTGGAATATTATAAGGCATTTTGGGCTACGAGGACCTGAAGAAGCAATTTAAATGTTGCAGTAATAATTGATTCTCTTGTTGGCCTGCTTTTATCACCTGAAGATAAATTGTCAGATTTTAAATATTCATGTATTTTATCCCATTTGATTAATTCTATCCTAAACCATTAAAAGCCTTTTTGGTAAAAATACACCACAGGACTTGGTGCTTGACCTTGCTAAACATTTTAGTTCCTCAGCAGACAAGTAGCATAACGAAATCGATACCACCAGTTTTGCACGCAGTCGCAAGTGTGAACGGCTTCAGACCATTTCCGATCCATACATCATCGACATACACACATCAATTTGTGCTTGTGGTGTGGGTAAATTTGCATGTATTATACTGATGCTAGGAATAAATTCAATGAAGGGACGTAACTGACGGTCAGGTGTACCAAAATCATTTGAGCTGGTTGTCATCAGTTACTGGCACACAACAGTGAGCAGATGGGCTTTTGCTAGAATTTATTACAAAAGGTAAATATAGTATTTTTTGCAGTCAATAATATCTCTATACATTTTTATAATTTGATTATCTCAGTTACAAACTTTAATAAGCTAAGTCTAGAAAATTCCTTCAACATGTCTGTTTTCAATGTACTAGGTCTTTACTGTACATGACTCAAGTACTAAATTATAATCCAGCCAGTGGATGAATATGCAGGTTAGAAAATTCGTACTATTACGTATTATAACCAGATCATTAAGCTATTAAAGAAAGCTATTTAATTATGTCATAAATTAAGAAAACGTTAATTACTCTTCACTTAAAACATAAACAGGCTACTGTTTTGTATTTAATATACTTAAAAGTACATAAATACAACATTCTTCGAACATGATATTGAAAGTAGAAATGTATGTCCTTATTACCTATAGTACTATATTGTGTACTAAGTGTTGCCCTCTCGTAGGTTTAGATTATTATATATTTGTAATCTTTTGTCCTTTTATTATTGAGTATGATGTGACTCCTCTGTAAATGCTGCTCTGTCTCTTCGTGGCTACCGTCTAGTTCCAATACCAGGGTATTCGTATATATTCTATTCTTTGATAATTTCTGAATGTTAAGTGTTATGTAAAATACTTTTTCTGTGTGAAATTACAAAAAAGATAAGCTGAAAAAAGTGAAAGGCTTGCCTCCGCTAAGCCAGCTGCGCTTCCTCGGTGAATGTTTTAAAACTTTTGTTTTACATTTTCATAATTTCATTAGTTACTTCTGTACACTTTTTATTTAGTTTCTGAATTTAAAGATTACCCTTGTAAAATCAGAATTGTTCTCTGAAAGACTGATATAAAAGGACTGAAATATAGGGTAATTTTGATATGAAAAAATTGTGTTTGTGTTACACCTATTACATGTGGGTGGTATTATGCTGACCTTGGACTTTTTAAACAAAAGTTGATCCGGGATATGGTCATGGTGGCCTATGATTTAAAAAACAAAATATATTTTTATCGTGTGGTGAGTAGGTATTGGTGTTTGAAAAAAAAAAAAAAAAAAAGACTGGAGGTCCAGCATAAAGTACGGTCTAAATATTTTGGGTTTTGGAAATAAGAAACTAAGGATTGGGGGTACTGACTTTGAGATAAATGGTTATTATTAAATTATTGTTGTACTGACTTTGAGATAAATGGTTATTATCAAATTATTATTGTATCATGTGGCAGGTAGGTTATTGGTCTTTAAAAAGTAAGGAAAAGGAAAGGGTGTGGGGGTGGGTGGTTGGGGTGGGGGTCCCATGCCACATATGATCAACACAACTTCTGTGTTACAGATCTTTATTTAGATATATTTTACATACCACAAAAGATTTGCTTTGCAAATTAAAAGTTTATTAATATCCTTTGCACTTGGAAGAGAGAGAGAGAGAGAGAGAGAGAGAGAGAGAGAGAGAGAGAGAGAGAGAGAGAGAGAGAGAGAGAGAGAGAGAGAGAGAGAGATTAAAGCATGCAACTGGAAAGTTTATTTTAAGATAAAGGGTATCAAACCTTCTATCAGATATCTCCGTGAAACGTTTTCCACAAATCCATTCATTTCGACGATTAAATTCATTTTAATCTCTAATTGCTAATTTGAATCCCGTTTTTATTTAATAGCCATCTATCTCATATAAAGCAGTCCATACGTTACAAATGAACCGATAAGCTGCAAAGAAAAATTTTATTAATATTTTAATGCTATCATGTTCCCTGGTGTGTGCATCTTAAAGCGGCATTCTATAGACATAAGGTAGATTTTCCGCTCACCAGCCAGCACATTGTACTATAAAAGAGAAAAGATGACATTATCTTGATGGATTCTCAGCGTTGAATGATAGCTGTTGTGTCCCACTATCCTCCCAAGAGGATTTTCCTAATGATTTATATGATGATTATCAATACATTCTTATCTAGTCGCGGCAATACTTAACAACACAGCGTCTTCAGTAAGCAGTGCGCTTTCGTTCCCGTCTAACGTCAAAGCATGTCGTTCTAAAATATTGCATTTGCCAAACTATATCTAATTAATTATTAATATCTTGAAGGGTGCAGTTTAATTTACGCTCAGATGCTGGTCAGCGGCGCATCCAGACCCCTGTTTTCCCCTGAATAGAACGGGGCGCGGGGATGTAGGGGATGGGGCAGTCCTATCATATAAAGCATAAATTCACGTGTTCCTTTCTGCAATAAATGAAGCGTTCTTTAATCGCCTATCATATCCGATCATGAATGTGTTTATAATTAAACATATAGACAGATAGGTAGGTAGGTAGGCCCAACACTACTGATAACCCATCCTCTTGGGTATTTGGATTTGAAAGTCATACTTCCCATTTTTTATTTCTAACATTTTCTGGGTATAAGTATCTCTCCTGCTCATTATAATGTATGTAAACTGCTTTGATAATAATGACTTTCAGGTTATCTTCTTATACCGCAAAAGATATGTGGAGTATATTTTGGAAATTTGAGGAATAAATGTGGGCGAAAAGTGATCAATTTTTCGGACTTGCGTACCACGCGCATTTTTTTTCTGCTGCTTCGAGATAGAGACGTCAATCAATGCTATATGATTTATGGTGGTTGCATTCTATTCATTTACGACAAGATTTTATATTTCTATTTATTTCTTCTTTGTTATCCACCCATATGGGTGACAAGGGATGGGGTTGTATGGCACGGACGAATAAGTTAGACAAACGGTAGGACTATGTCGCCTCACCCAAATTATAGCTATCGTATGTATTGCAACTCGCTTCTTCACCTACTTGAATATTTATGTCTTGTGGCTTTTTATTTTCTTTATAATGTATCTTCTTATTCCCATCTTTGATTAGATATCATGGGATGCATAGTAGCAATTATATATATAGACAGGTAAATTATTGCAAAGGATAGCTTTGTAATTTCACCACCACTACCACAACCACCATCACCAAAGAAACTAATACATCACGTTATGTAAAAGAACAATTAATTTCGATAAATAGTGAATATATTGGCAGATTGAATGATAGCAGATTAAATGCATAAACGCATATATGAAAGAATTATCAAATACTTAAGGCAGACATAAAATAAATAAATAAAGAAATGAATGAGTGAGTAACTAATTGACAAAACAAACAAAAAATAGGAAGAATTAGAGAACGGAAATCAATTAATAAAACAATGTTACAAATTACCAAACAATTTTTATATCATGAAAAGTGATAAATTCGTCCGTTCGAACAGGAAGTAGCCAAACCATATACTTCTAGTA
>JAQPZY010001344.1:847500-1090000 GCA_029931535.1 Margaritifera margaritifera | reverse complement strand
ATAAATAAATAAAAAATTTTAATATGTAAATGATCATTCCAGGGCTGTCATTTCGTGAGCAATATACGGGAACGTTCGGATATTTTGCCGAATCATCGGCTCTCTGGCATTCTTTATTTTGTAGTCGTGTACCGCTTTTATTGAATAATGTTTAGAAATATTGTCCTTTTTCTTCACATCTTCCACATTTTAGCCAGTCAATCAAATTACTATCGAAACTCAAGTAACTTGTTTATTTATTTATTTCCATACTAAAGTTTCTTAAGGAATTGAACTTTGACTCTTGCTAAACGCATTCACTCCTATACTGGATGTAGTTATTTATTATTTTATTCAGCCTCTGTTTATTTTCATATGTCAAGTTTATTTGATGAGTGTACTTTCTTACTTGTTCACATTATGCCATATATATATATATATATATATATATATATATATATATATATATATATATATATATATATATGACATTTATTTTTACATAGAACTATCTTTAGAATCTTGTATAAATTATTCGATATTAAGCAATGATCACTGCAGCAATACATGCTTTATGCTATGGATCTTGCCTCTGTATTCAATGTTAAGGTTATAAAATTAAGTCAAAACTTCATGCCTTTGAAATTTGCTTACAGGTTTGAATAGCCCACCGAAAGCAAGCCCCCAGAAGTGCACACTGAGGAAGCACAAAGCAAATCGAAAACCAAGGACACCATTTACAACATCACAACTTCTTGCTTTGGAAAGAAAATTTAGGCAAAAACAATATTTATCCATCGCAGAAAGAGCAGAGTTTTCAGACTCCTTAAATTTGACTGAGACACAAGTGAAAATCTGGTTCCAGAACAGAAGAGCGAAGGCCAAGAGACTTCATGAAGTTGAGTTAGAAAAACTCAAGATGGCTACCAAACCCATGCTTCCACCCGCAATTGGTATAACGTTTCCGGCTGCTGCTACTCTGTACAGCCAGTTTAGACCTCATGTTTACCCACAACTACTATCAATGCCATTCGGATATTCGTACTGAACTAATGGAGTCGGAAGTGTTTGCTTGCTTTTGTTGTAAGAAACAGGCAATCCGGATGCAATTCTGTTTCAGGGATGATACTTGTAAAAAAAAATGTAAGAAGAGAATAGACTCAATATTTACACTTCTTTTTATGCATGTGATGCGCGAGTATAATTCAAAAATAATATATATATATATATATATATATATATATATATATATATATATATATATATATATATATATGTGTGTGTGTGTGTGTGTGTGTGTGTGTGTGTGTGTGTGTGTGTGTGTGTTTGTGTGTGCATGAGACTACAGTAATTTGCCTCCATATCGTTAATATAATGAATTATAAAAAATGTACAGTGCTATTTAAAACTGATTGATAATCGTCATAATACATTAAAATTCCTTGTCATCAAATGCGGCATTTTGAGTTTATTAGGGAATTTATATGGTTTATTACTCAAAATAACTTTGAAATCAGGTGTTCCATTGATGTGACAGTCATACTGGTAACAGAGCAATTGCGGCTTACATACTGATTCGATCGTCAAATTATGCATGAAATAACATGTACAAATTACCGGTGAATATCTTGCGAGTTCTTGGGTACGCATCGCTTCAAATTATGCACGGAAAACATATTTACATTCTTAGTTCACAGTTTGTTAAATTTGCAAAGTGTACATACATAGATCATTGAGTTATACAGAATTCCCATTAAAATTCCAAACACGTAATGCCTTTGCGTAGCAATGGTGATATTTGTTGGTGACAAATGTTACCGTGTTTACTCGCGTATAGCTAGAGTCCAAATGCAAACAAGATAGATCCTGATCAACTGTCGCATAATGTGCCGGAAGATCAAGGTCTATGTTGTTTGTTCTACTGATTAGTCCTTACAAACTACATAGACACATAATGCGCCGGCAGATCTGGGTCAATGCAGTTTGCAGTTGGTATTAAATTATACGCGAGTATAGACGGTAAATGCCGTGCTTGATATTTCTATACTTTCTGCCCCAACTCGATCTTATTCGCGTGCATTCAATAAAGTAATGCCCGTCGAGCTTAATTGCAACGTTCTATTTATAAATATGTAATATTCATAGAATGTTTGCAGACAAGTTTATTGAATGAAACGATATTATTCGTTGATTTTCAACACCAGTTCTCTAAGAATCTCACTTCCTCTTTCAAAGTTTATCTAGTTTTGATTTTGTGATGATGTACTTGCATCGCATCTCTTTTATTTTAAGTCGATGTTGTTTTGTTTTGTTTGGGGGTGGGGGTGGGGGGGGGGCGGGTTGGGGGAGCTCTGATGATTCAATGTATTGAAACATCTATGGCTAATCTAATTAGTCATATGGTACACACTGACACGCACTCATGGCTGTCATATAGTACACACTGACACGCACTAATGACTGCCATATGGTACATACTGACATGCACTCATGACTGTCATATGGTACACAATGACACGCACTCGTGACTGTCATATGGTAGATACTGACATGCACTCATGGCTGTCATATAGTACACACTGACACGCACTAATGACTGCCATATGGTACATACTGACATGCACTCATGACTGTCATATGGTACACAATGACACGCACTCGTGACTGTCATATGGTAGATACTGACATGCACTCATGACTGTCATATGGTACACACTGACACGCACTCACGACTGAAAGCATGGTCATATGGTACACACTGACATGCACTCATGACTGAAAGCAAAAACAGGCACAGTTAGGGAGAACATAGTATAGGCATTACATGAATCAATAGCTTCCGTCAGGCCATACTTGAATTAGAAATCAGAAGAACTAACCAGCGTTACAGCAACTTCTTTCTTTCTTCATTTGATCCTTAGGACGCTTTAAATATGGATCCGACTTGATCTTAAAGAAAGTAACCCTTTAAAAAAACTAATTGAATTTCTTTGAAGCATTTCTCGAGAATCTATGCTGTCAATTTAAAGCAACGGCAATGACACAAACGTCAATTGTTAATTTTATAATTTTTTCTATGTATGTATGTATGACTGACTGATTGACTTTCTTTATTTCCTCTTCCAAAGAGATTACATTCAGTTATTTTCATTATTACACAATAATAATAGGAACATACATTGATATTATTGGATATGCAACACACTAAACAAGTAATATATTTACAAAAATTCAATGATTGTCAATAGTCCTTTTCATTATCTTCTGCCTCAATGCTTTTAATAACATAGCCATCAGGGACAGCAAAGGAAATTTCCCATGAATATGAGTTATATAATCTTAACCGTGCTTTTTTAAGAGCATTATACATTTTAGACATGTGTATAAGGTACAATATATAGGCAATATTTGTAATATACCGCATAGTTGAGTTGAAATAAAATTATTACAAGCTTGAAGAGTATATGAAACATAAAGCTATTATTATACATGTAATAGGTGTAAATAAAACAGGGAGAAGGAACAGATGTTCAGGTGTACAGTGTCTGTCTGTCTGCCTATATGTCTGTCTGTAAGGATGTATGTATGTATGCACGAAGTATGCATATATATGGGTAGGTCAAAAATATCCTAGAAAAGAAAAAAGAACAAAGAACAAAAAATAACATGCTAACGAACATGTAGACAACGTGAAATAATTGAAATTATTTACAATTGGCTGGAGCGGTTTAAATGAATTAACACATTGAATCGCCAGTTGAACACTATGAGTCTAACAGTTGTGAATTATTTATATGGTAGTCAGAAATGAAATGGGTCCATTGCCCTAATATACCGAACAAGCATACTATCAGAAATTATGTCGAAGTTCATTTGTTCTTCTGTATATTGAGTATAATGTATGTATGTATGTATGTATGTATGTATGTATGTATGTATGTATGTATGTATGTATGTATGTATGTATGTATGTATGTATGTATGTATGTATGTATGTATGTATGACTTTCTTTATTTCCTCTTCCAAAGAGATTTATGTGTGTATGTATGTATGTATGTATGTATGTATGTATGTATGTATGTATGTATGTATGTATGTATGTATGTATGTATGTATGTATGTATGTATGTATGTATGTATGTATGTATGTATGTATGTATGTATGTATGTATGTATGTATGTTGAGAGGTACGGATACGCTCTTAATGTACAAATATTTTAGTCAGAAGTAAACTCATAAAAAGACGAAATAATAAAATATTCCTATCTGCGTCTTGGTGCCTCTGTAACTTTCAATATACAATCTTCCATGGTACACCACACACAAATGCGTTAAATACACTATCTTCCATTGTACTCCACACACAAATGCGTTCAATATACTATCTTCCATGGTACTCCACACAGACATGCGTTCAATATACTATCTTCCATGGTACTCCACACTCAGATGCGTTCCATATACTATCTTCCATGGTACTCCACACACACATGCGTTCAATATACTATCTTTCATGGTACTCCACACAAATGCGTTCAATATACTATCTTCCATGGTATTCCACACAAATGCGTTCAATATACTATCTTTCATGATACTCCACACAAATGCGTTCAATATACTATCTTCCATGGTACTCCACACAAATGAGTTCAATATACTATCTTTCATGGTACTCCACACAAAAGCGTTCAATATACTATCTTCCATGGGACTCCACACACATGCATTCAATATACTATCTTTCATGGTACTCCACACAAATGCGTTCAATATACTATCTTTCATGGTACTCCACACAAATGCATTCAATATACTATTTTTCATCGTACTCCACACAAATGCGTTCAATATACTATCGTTCATGGTACTCCACACAAATGCGTTGGTCTGTAACTTTCAATATACTATCTTTCATGGTACTCAACACAAATGCGTTGGTCTGTAACTTTCAATATACTATCTTTCATGGTACTCCACACACAAATACGTTCAATATACTATCTTCCATGGTACTCCACACACAAATGCATTCAATATACTATCTTTCATGGTACTCCACACACAAATACGTTCAATATACTATCTTTCATGGTACTCCACACACAAATACGTTCAATATACTATCTTTCATGGTACTACACACACAAATGCATTCAATATACTATCTTTCATGGTACTCCACATACAAATACGTTCAATATACTATCTTTCATGGTACTCCACACACAAATGCATTCAATATACTATCTTTCATGGTACTCCACACACAAATGCGTTCAATATACTATCTTTCATAGTACTCCACACACAAATAAGTTCAATATACTATCTTCCATGGTACTCCACACAAAAGCGTTCAATATACTATCTTCCATGGTACTCCACACAAATGCGTTCAATATACTATCTTTCATGGTACTCCACACACAAATACGTTCAATATACTATCTTTCATGGTGCTCCACACACAAATACGTTCAATATACTATCTTTCATGGTACTCCACACACAAATGCGTTCAATATACTATCTTTCATGGTACTCCACACACAAATACGTTCAATATACTATCTTTCATGGTACTCCACACACAAATGCGTTCAATATACTATCTTTCATGGTACTCCACACAAATACGTTCAATATACTATCTTTCATGGTACTCCACACACAAATACGTTAAATATACTATTGTTTATTTTACTCCACACACAAACGTTGCTCTGGTTTTAATGGGGTCAACATTTTGCCTTGAGATGCGTCTTGTGATGATGAGAATGTCTTTGACTTTATAAAAGAGTTAGGTTTATTTCAACAATTTTAGTTTGTAATTTAAGGATTTTACCCTATTTTTACCTTTTTCGTTGTTTTGATTGCCTTTTGTGGGATGCCTATACTTACTCGGCACTATATAACCAGGACTGTGATGATGTGCCGTTAAACTCTATACATTTCAAGTATGCTGATCTTTGAATTTTATTTCGTTTTTCAAAAATTTATTTCATTTGAAATATCTATTACGAAATATTTCAAATATCAAGATGTGAGAAATCGATTAAATATTCTAAAACTGTATCATCCAAGTCACAGTCTCCTGAAATGCAATGTGAAAGGGTCATACTGAAAGGGTCATATTGAGAGGACCATATTGAAAGGGTTATATTGAGAAGGTCATATCGAGAAAGTCATATTGAGATGATCATATTGAGAGGTCATATTGACAAGGTTATATTAGGAGGGTCATATTAAGAGGATCATATTGAGAGGGTCGTACTGAGAAGGTCATATTGAGTGGGTCATGTTGAGAAGGTCATACTGAGAGAGTCATAATGAGAGGATCATATTGAGAAGGTAAAACTGAGAGGATCATATTGAGAGGATCATTTTGAGAGGGTCATATTGAGAAGGTCATATTGAGAGAGTGATATTGGGAGGATCATACTGAGAGGATCATACTGAACGGATGCCAAACTAGTTCGGCAATCACTCCTCCCATACACCACTTTTGTCACTTTAAAATGTATTACGGTACAATATTCAACTTCTTTTAAAATGAATGAGTTTTGGAACTATATAATTTGAGTAGCTTTCTATCTTAAATACAAATGTTTACATTTTATTTTATAAATTAGTACTCATAGTGAACGTTGTTCAAAGAAAGAGAAATCAAATTTAAGAAAACTGTTATTGTTCTAATTTCCTATAATATCTGAAATCAGAAAAGATAATGTGTGATTGAAAAAGAAAATTGATCTTTCTAAAAACCTACTGATGCATTCACGTATAAATATTCAATGAATAAGAGTATATATCAATTATCAATACATATTCGATAGGAAAGCGTTGATAAATACAGAAACGTGTGTATATTTTCAAAGACACACGAGATGCGAGATGAAAGTAGCTAATTGACTCTACAGGTATTCATACAAATTATTGTGAAATGAACAAAAAACGATCGGTACTCTCTCACTCTGTGGACTTTCATTATAACACGAGGCGGGTCTGGAAATGGATCACATTTTTTTTTACGCAGTAGTAAAATTAAATTCATGATATACTTCATTATAAGCCGGTTTCACTACAAGGCGGTATACTTTATGGCTCCCATGGAAAGCATTATAATGAGTACTGAATAATGTACTGCATTTTAAACCCGTTTCACTATAAGGCGGTATACTCCATGGCTCCCGTAGACAGTGTTATATTGGGGGAGTGCTGTGCTTAGAAGAAGTCCTTTTTCATACACAAGGGAACGCTGTACTTAGAAGTCCTTTTTCATACACAAGGGAATGCTGTACTTAGAAGAAGTCCTTTTTCATACACAAGGGAATGCTGTACTTAAAAGAAGTCCTTTTTCATACACAAGGGAATGCTGTACTTAAAAGAAGTCCTTTTTCATACACAAGGGAATGGTGTGCTTAGAAGAAGTCCTTTTTCATACACAAGGGAATGCTGTACTTAGAAGAAGTCCTTTTTCATACACAAGGGAATGCTGTACATAGAAGAAGTCCTTTTTCATACATTGATCTTTGATTCATTTCATATTTTCGTCCTGTAAATTTGAAAGAAACGGAAGTGTCTTATATATATCTGATGTTACAATGTTTTTACAAAATCGGCATAAGAATTAGGCATTTGTGTGCAAACATACACTCATGAAAATACAAACATACACTCATGAAAATACAAACATATTAATATTTTAATGCACTTTCAATGTAATATGCAATCAATAATCTACTTCTAACCAACATACTTTAAAATAGTTTACGTCTTCGTTAATATCTGTTAAGCGATACATATTGCATGAAAATATTGATGTCTTCGTTAATATCTGTTAAGCGATACATATCGCATGAAAATATTAATGTCTTCGTTAATATCTGTTAAGCGATACATATCGCATGAAAATATTGATATTATATTCCCCACAAATTCTGCTTTATACAACCGATTAAAAATCTGTATTTATTCTCTAAAAGAGTGAATGAGTACCATTAAATCCTGGCACGATAAAAGAATTTTAATTTTAAGAATTGTAAAATTTGAATTATTTAATGATATATAATATCCTATTGACAGCGTGAATTTTCTTGCCACAAATAAGCTGATATTGTAGAGAATAAAAATACTGCATTACTGGCAGTCGTTGTCTTTGTTTTGTGAATAAAACTCAATATATACAACACTGTAGACATGGCTGATCGTTTATCATTTTATGACACAAGAATTTGCAATAGAAAATCGTCTTTATGTTATACAGTTGTCAAAAAGACTCACAACTCTCTTGATACTATGAAATGGATATGTTGTCATGTTGTCACTCTGTACAAAAGTGGCATCAAAATAAAGAAAACCTAATTCCACAGAATTACATAAATTCGTATCCTTCAATTGAATATATGGATATTAATACATTGTCTGACTTAGAAACCTAAGTATATATAAGTGTGGATCATCATTATTCATTCTGATGTGAACATTGGCAATTACATTTATGATTACTTGGTGAGATTTAATTTGATCCTTCTCACATATCTATAGACACTGGGCGAAAAATGACCCGACTGAGATTGTAAGGAAAGCTGTCAAACATTTAAGTGCCTGGCTAATGCAAAAATACAATCTATAAAACAGAAAACAAGCAAAGGATGAAACAAAACTAAATATAGCAGGTATGCACTTAAATGTATATATATATATATATATATATATATATATATATATATATAGTCTTCCATGCACTTAAATGTACATATATATATAGTCTTCCATGCACTTAAATGTACGTATATATATATATATAATATATATATATATATATATATATATATATATATATATATATATATATATATATATATATATATAGTCTTCCACAGATATGACGGAAATGTAGCTGAAATGTTCGCTCTAGTTTGGTGTAACGAATCGTTGGGAAATGCAAATCCAATTTATTCCAACATTGTCTTCTATGCTTTCATTCGTCAAATATAGACAATGTGGAGCAAGTGTGTGTCATGTTCCTTGTCGCACCATCTACCAATTCTACGTCTATATAAGGAACCCGAGGTCTTCCGTGGAAGAAAACAATTGCATCGAACCCAGATATATACCTTTACCTATTTTATCATCACCAGTATTTGTCTAAATTATCAGTAAATCCTGGAAATGTAATCTTAAGTGACACATACTAGCTTTTCAGCCGCCCATTCAGCTGTTTGCCACCCATTAATCTTGAAGCTGGTAATATTACGCTGCGCGAACTCAGTGTCTTATGTCATGTCTCGTTCATTATATATATATATATATATATATATATATATATATATATATATATATATATATATATATATATATATATACAATTAGTCTCAAACAAATCGATCACATTACTCAGTCAACAGTGCCTCGTACCTTATATATACAGCGAAAACGACGGCAACTGCGTTGTTTTTTTATAATTACGATGCAATAAAAGTAATCTAAAATACGAAGTCATGAAGTAACGTTGTTGACATTGGGAGAGCTATGCAGGGGGCGTAATTCTCTTGCACTGGGTAGATACGAGACGCACTGACCAAGTACTTGGTCAGTCACGATCAAGTTTTGGTCAGTCACGATCTTAGAAAATTTTCTAAGTTGGGATACTAATGAAATGCTCTGTAAATTGCTCTCTCTCTCTCTCTCTCTCTCTCTCTCTCTCTCTCTCTCTCTCTCTCTCTCTCTATATATATATATATATATATATATATATATATATATATATATATATATGTATATATATGTATATGTAAATATATGTATATATATATATATATATATATATATATATATATATATATATTGCGTTCAGTATTCATGTTTGCCATGGAATATATATATATATATATATATATATATATATATATATATATATATATATATATATATTGTGTTCAGTATTCATGTTTGCCATGGAAATTTCGAGTTAGTATTTTTTTTCCTATGTAAGACTCTAACAAATTATCTTTGGGCAGTTTGCAAATACTTCCTGGACTATAAACCTCTCCATTACTCCCATGATAGCTTTAGAAACAGTAAATAGTATTGACAGACGACGGTGATGATATGTGAAGGAGCCGTGAAAATATATGTAATATATTCATAGTTACTATTCTAAACTATAGTCTGTTACTAATTAACATACGTCAGTTCTTTGGATATCATGGGGTAATACTTTGGTCCTATTAAAATACTATCGAATGTCTATACCGGTCGAACGTCTCTATACCTATCGAACGTCTATACCTGATATTTGGAAGTATTCATTTAGAAATTAATACGGACCGACAGAACGAAAATCTGAATTTTGTCTCCCTTTAAATTATATATATATATATATATATATATATATATATATATATATATATATATATATATATATATATATATATATATAAGCATCATATTTTTTTATAGGAAAAAAATACGTCAGAACGGCGATTATTATGAACCAAACAGTGAAAAGGTTCATTATATCTATATATGACAAGTAATGACCATGTTTCGCATAATAAACAGTTACAAAATTGGATATTTTCAACCAACTTGATCCAAAATAATTTACTAAAACATACGGTGTAAATTAACCATATTAATGACTATACACACTGTATGTTGTGGTAGAAACTCTAAACGAGTTAACGACTTCAGAGAAAGACAGTGTACATGCACGCGGATGAAGAAGAGTACGTGCTTTTTTAACGAGGCCTCGGTGGTAGTGACTGACTGAGGTATTTATTCATGGATAAACGATACTTACAATAGTAGCGTTACAATGCTACTCAAGGTTACTCAAAGAATGTTATTCCCAAAGGGTAAATATATTTGTCATTTTAAAGAAACGGAAAATAAGGATAGATTCTACGGCTTATTATATAACTAATTCTTTGAAAATGTTGGGGAAAAAACTCTCGAGTTTGTATCGAAATTTTCATAGTGCGTCCATTTTAAATTTTAGAGCGTATACTCTTTCTTAATATTTAAGACTTTTAAGGCTTAACTCATATCATGGAGCTACATACATCTTTACTTACTTATTTGCAAATATTTATGGACGTATTTTTTATCTAGTCAAAAGATGCGAGAAAATTTAAATCTTTTTTGTTGTTGTTGTTGTTGTTGAACAGACTATTATAATTGTGGCTGGTTGAACAGTAGGAACTACTTCCCATTTCAGTTTTTATGCTGGAGTTACGCCCCTTGGATAATATCAACAGAGAAAACAACCAGCAATTTCATAATCAATAATCAATGAAAACGAGGAGGCCAATACTTAGTACTGTGAGTCCGATCAATTCGATGCAGATATGATTCTTAAAAGGTTAGCACCGGTCAACATTGAATAATAGATGAACTCATGTACAATTAGTCGAAGACTAAACCCTTTGTGTGAATATGTAAGTATGTATACACGGAAGAAGGAATTCTGTGTCAACAAGCACATACATTTATCCTAATTCTCTCGGGGCCTGTACATTGAAGCAAATTCTTTCGAATAAGATATGAAATTCATCACCTGGTTGATGGTTTGCGCATAAATGACACAGTCGATCTTCACGAGGATATTATGACTTCGGACTATTTCTAAAGATAGGTAATGATTGCTTGTTATAAATTTTGTCACATTTGTTCGTATAATTTTCTGTTAAGCAGTTATCCAGTCATTCAGTTTCCGACAGAATTTGAAGAATAGCAATATGGAATACAAGAGTTCTGCAGAACTATTAGCTGATATATGATATATAAAAATAAAATTAAACTGTTATAGAACGACGCGGCTATGCGGCTCGCTGCTCTATCGCTCCGCTGATTCGCCCTACTCCATTTCTTTGTTGCCATTAAACAATATTAGTAAATGAAAAAAGAAACGAAAAAAGAAACGAAACAAAAAATAAATAAATAAATAAATTAAAAAAAGGGAAAAAAACACTTGATGTATCTAGTATGCCAGGAGCATCAATAAATAAACAATATCAGTGTACATCAATAACAGAAAGAACATTCTAACAGTCCTGAAATAAATTATCAATGCATACATTTTAAAAATGATTTCTTGACAATTTGTATTGAAAAAGAAAGAATATTAAACAAATACAAATTCGTTATCTGCCTAATAGCGATTAATTTTGCTCTCTGTGTCGTTTTTTTATATCTTATTAACTTTGTGTCTTCTCTCTTGTCAGTTGGTTCTTTGGCTTTGTTATAGTACTTAATTATACTAAATTACTCGTTTGCCTTTTGTGAATGAAATTGTAATGAGAAAATGAGAACAAACTTAACGACAAAAGAAGTACTAAATCAGATAAAATGATAACTTAAAAAAGTATTATTTTAAATTGCGATTAAATAGCGAATAGGAGTTCACCTAGTGTGAAGAGCAGATAAAATAAATTGCAAATAGTAATATATATCATCTACAGTAATCTAGATAAACTTTTAATGGTCACGGTTGGTATCATAGCAAGATTCTACACAATCAAAACAGTTACGGAATTAAATTCGTACTTCAGTAGAACTCAGCATGAGTTACAATATATTACAGACCTTCTTCAAAACATTAAACATTGAACTTAGTAAGGAAAAGGTTTTAGAAACAGAAAAACACTGACAAAGCAGGAAGACAGATGTCTTGGTAATTATACTATTCCTTGTATGTAATAGTTGTTGCAATGATGTACAGTTTATTTGCATGATTTAGGCTCTATAGCTTTGTTTTGTGCACAGTCTTAGCAGTCTTGTATTCGGCTCTGCCGATAGGTGCAACATGTTGTACAGATGGTTGTTTTGACCATGTCTCTAATTTGTAAATGATATATCCTATATCAGCAATCAACAAAAAGTTGTATATAGACAGTGATTCCAAAAATACCTTTTCCTGTTTTAGTTCTTCCTTTTTTTGGCTCATCCTTTTTCTGTTTAGTTCTTCCTTTTTATGTTTTATCTCTTCCTTTTCCTGTTTAACTCTTCCTTTCTAATATTTCAGATCCTCCTTCCGTGTTTAGACCTTTATTTTCATGTTTTAGTTCTTCCTTTTTCATGTCCTTTGTTTGTTCCATGTCATCCCTCATTGGTTCAAAGTTATAATTTACAGATTGATGTCTGCTTAAAGCAGATCATCTATTTCTTCAATCTCTTTATCGTCGATCTCTTCTAACGATCTCTTCTAACGATCTCTAAACAAACCACAAATAAGCTAACTTTGTCAGGTCATAAAGATCCAATATTTTTCATTGATAGAATTAATACATTTCCATGTAGTTATTTAAAGTGAGGCATTTTTATTAGCAATATATTTTAAAGCTATTCAATAAATAAATGTCTCCGGAAATAGATACTTCTGTTTTCAAGGAATTGTGTTGGGATGGGATTTTTTCAGTTAATAATGTTAGAGACTTCACGAAAAACTCTAAACTATCATTAGTCTTGAACGTTTCGGCTGAATTAAAGAAGAACAGGAACATACGGAGATTTGCAAAAAGTGCCCAGGAATACGTGTTATGAAATCATGAAGGAGTTTGGTATACCATCTCCATTTATGCATCCAAAAAAAAAAAGGGGGGGGGGGGCGAAAAAAAATAAGAAAAATATTTGGGCGGCATCTAATGCAGTATCAGATATAAAGTCATTGGAGGTAAAGGAAAGAAATAAAATGTTAATGATGAAACAACTAATGAAGCAATATATAGCCGGCCAGTACACATTACAAATATCGTAAATAATTGAAAAGCTGACAAAATAAATGAAGACAGCGAAGTATGTATACAAAATGGCGGAGTCTTAGCGAAGTCCAGAGGGTTATCCTCGGCCTTCGGTCGCAAATGTAGGCAAAAGATTTGATGAGATACAATGCAGTGACATGAAAAGTAGCTCATAAATGACTGAGTTTGGGAAAAGTAATATTGACTATATGCTGATTTCCTCCAAACTGTATAAGAAAATGCTAGAATGGAGTCTACCGAATATATAACAGCCACACAAGGTACACAGTTAAAAGCATTTCCTTTGATGGCCTACCAAGAGTTGTTCTATAAGCACCGGTCTAATATTTTAAGTGGAGCATTGCTAAATTCAATCGAACACGTGGAAAATCTCGAAAGTGAATTAGAGTTAAGCAGACAAGAAATAGATATAATCAAATCAATTGATCAGGACATTGTTGAAAATGCAAAATTGTAATTTAGTACAATAGCAAAGCCAAAATAACCATCTAACAAGAGACATTTCAAAAACCTAATGAGACAAATCAAAACAATACATTGAGCAAAATAAATCGCAATTGTTTTTTTTTTTTTTGTTTTTTTCTTTTTCAGTACAAGTTTTCAATAAATCATTTAAAAAATATATGCGCAGATCATTTATTTCAAGACTGCAAGAATTTTCGTTCATTTATTGTAGTACATAATATGAGATTTATGGTGCACTTATTATAACAAGGCATTGTTTTCATCTTTTAAAGATGGTTTACTAAAACTGTGTAATAATAACAATGGAATAGAATAGGACGTAGCAGCTGAACGACGGAGCATTTAGCAGCGGGTTGGCGAGCAGCGTAGTCCGATAACGTTTTAATTTAAGTAATTTCATTTCTAAAAAAAAAACTTGAAATATCAGTTGTTGGTTATCAAAACGGGACTGGAACTGTCATATTATATACTACTAAGAATAATAGAAAATTAGCATTTTTTTTACTAAATGTGATATGTGATGTATTTTATGTAGCTTCTCATATTGAACTCTTTAATGGATTAGATGGATTGGACCTTTCAAATTACTGCTGTGTGTGTGTGTATGTATGTATATATAGATATATATATATATATATATATATATATATATATATATATATATATATATATATATACATATAAGGCACTACTCATAATGACCTAATTAATTTCAAGCAAATATATTTTAATTATAATTCGACTGCCTACATGATAAGAATAAATGAACAGAAATTCGGCTTTTATATGTCTGATAATAACAATTTAAAAACTTGTCATTTAGTATATAAGTCTAAGGGATTTTCACACTTATTTGAAACTACTTGATACAAAATATGTATGTATGCATGTATGTATATGTGCATATTTCCTTCGTTGCTGTTTTTCTTTGTGTTAATTGGTTAGTTGGTTCGCTGATTTGTGCTAAATCACAATCTATATTAAAGAGATTGGGAATGAACAGAAACTTTACATAGGTGATGTGTAGATATTATGAAAGAAAAAATAGTCAGGGAAAAGTTGTGAAAACAAGTAATGGAGCATGTATTTATTCTATTACTATATAGCAATTAGCGGGAAGTTTGCAATGGCACTTTATTCATGCAAAATAAAAGTCATTTCATTTTCGCCACGGGATTAGCGATAATGTTTACATGATGCCGTTAGATGTCTGAGACAAATTACACGTCACATGGTTGACAACGGTGCGTGCACAATCTGACCTTATCTACGTTCAATACGTATGGGTTTTTGAATTTGAAAATTATTCGTGTGGACGAATTGTTTTGTCAGTGGCCGATGAGATTACAAATCTGCCCAATAAAACAGAGTCCACAATAATATTTTTCAGTACAAATTCAAACACCTAATTATTATATACTTTAAACCAATTCAGTACAAATTCAAACACCTAATTATTATATACTTTAAACCAATTCAGTACAAATTCAAACACCTAATTATTATATACTTTAAACCAATTCGATACAAATTCAAACACCTAATTATTATATACTTTAAACCAATTCAGTACAAATTCAAACACCTAATTATTATATACTTCAAACCAAATATAACAAACAAAAAATGTTAGTTTGTAAAGCGTCACTGAAATATAACTTAATTATATTAAATTTTTAAAGAATCAATTTTAATCATCACGTGAATGAATTTAAAGACCTCACCGATCGTACATTTTCAATGAATGAATGAATCCCACGTGTACTTACTTCTTGTGACGTCAAATAATAGCTGTGACGTAAGTGGGGCTGTTCTCATTTTGCTAATGAATTAATTTAAAATGTATCGTTCTTGTTTTGCTAATGAATTATCTACATTTCTGTAGGTAATCATTCGTTACCGTTCTTCGAACTATTCTTTTGCTTTCAAGTAGGATGTCTGTGGTGTTTGGTAGAAAAGAAAACTCTGGATTGTAGACTTCCAACGATTTTTTGTGCGATTTAATTTTCTTGTCAGCGAAATTGAGACTGCCCTTTCTACTAATTGGTCGCTATACCACCAACGCCATCGCATTGAAAATTTCTTATAAAATCTAACATATACTAATTTTATTACCCTGCCGTCAGCGTCTCTGGACGCCATCTTTTCTATAAACAAACGTAGCGTTCAATACGGTGAACTGTTTAATGGTAGCAATAATGCAAAATTAATGGGAATTGGTTGAAAGTATATAATAATTTGGAATATGGAGGATATTTTCAGTATGACAAGTATGATATATTTTTTGTATTATAAGTGTTATATACTTTCTATTTGACAAGTGTGATATATTTTTGGTATGACAAGTGTGATATATTTTCTGTATGACAAGTGTGATATATTTTCGGTATGACAAGTATGATATATTTTCTGTATGACAAGTAAGATATATTTTCGGTATGATAAGTGTGATATATATTCTGTATGACAAGTGTGATATATTTTCGGTATGACAAGTGTGATATATTTTCGGCATGACAAGTATGATATATTTTCGGTATGACAAGTAAGATATATTTTCGGTATGATAAGTGTGATATATATTCTGTATGACAAGTTTAATATGCTTTGGTATGACAAGTGTGATATATTTTAGACAAGAGTTGCATGTCCCATTACAAGTGGAACAAACTGAGCAAGAACTTTTGATCTCATGTGTGATATCCCTCGTGGTTCTTAGTCATCCTTTAATTTGACTTTTACCAAATGACTTCGATACAATTTTCTACGATCTTCGAGTCTTATTTTTAGAACTGAATAATAGCGAAATGAGGCTATAAAATTCACAGCTCTTTAGAACTCAACGTTTATCTTCATTTTCTTTGAATGTTGATCTCATGGTCATTATAATTGAAACCAACGATACTAGAAAACTATGCCGTATTTTAAGTGATTAACAGTTAGGGGTGTATTATTACATGACTAAGTGATGAATGTCCCGCTGGAAGTCATACACTTCATATTTCATCCATAATGGGGTTTTAATGTGTCTTTCCGACTGCAGAGGATTTAAGCAGATGTACATTTCACATGGCCATATGGCTAGGACCCCCCTTCAGTGCATCAACTTAAAAATGGAACACATAGACGTTATTACTAGAGTAATTGTATATTTCAACGTTTGTTTTGTATGCGATTTCTGCGTTTTTAGAAATACAAGGAAGCACTGCTTTTTTAAACGTTTTTTAGTACATGTATTTGGTCTAGACTTTGCTTTACGGCAACATTTCTAGTCAAAAGCTAGTATACTGTTTGAAACTGCATGTCTCCAATTTGAATATTCGGTTGTACAAACTTGAAGAAACGTTTTCAACCTAAACGTGCAACCACTATACCTGACAGAAACGGAATGACAAGAACTTTTTAATTTTTTGACGCTCATGAAGCAACTTTTAAAATCGCTAAAAAGTACCGTATTTTACATTTCAATTATTTTCATTAATTGTTATAAGTAATTACATTAGATCGCTGAAAAGTACAAAGTACGTATCTCTCAAATTATATCAAACTTATTCAACTAGCAAAATAGCAAATTTTGTATTTTTTATGAATGCCCTTCCTCCAGTGGGTAAACTAACTGACGCAGTGCTCAGCTGGAACTAGGAAAAAATATAACCACGAAAAGCATTAATGCCCTACCTTGCGAAAGTTGGGTAGGTAGATAAATCTATTTTTTTCATCCTAGAAATTGATAACGAAAATTTTCAAAATTTGGTGTTTAGTTTGATATCAGCAAAAATATACATTCATTGTCAAAATAGCACAAGCCATGCACTAAAGAGACATTTACCGCTTAAAAGAGGTTTGTTTGTGATTAACTGGACAAAGAATCTTTTATTATATGAATTTATGCAAGAGTTTACTTAGATCAAAGCTACCTATTATCATCTTTTTGATTACACTATATTTAAAATGTGAATAGAAGCAATTGCCAAATCCCCCAAGATGTAAAAACCACTTTAAAATCCGCGGTTCTGATGTCTGTTTTTTTTATTTTTATTGTCATACTTTTAAATTGCTTTAAAAGAATTTTGAAAAATGGTTTCAACAAATTATGATTCACTTAGAACGATATTTGTCATCCTATATGTACTGAATCACTTTCACCTATCAAGGTAATGTGCAATACATTTTTTTATCACTGTATATGTAAAAGCATGAAATTAACCCTAACCTATTCGCGTACATATGTAAGAAACGAATCATCTTTTTGGACTATTCTTGCCAAAAATATTATTTAAAAGGTTGACTTATTACAATCTTTCCTATCCATACGACGCTAGATACCTGCTGGGAAATTGTTTAGATACCACAAGGGCCTTAGACTACGAAAGTTCAACACCTTCAAACGAAAAAAAGAAAGGGGGAGGGGGATTTTTACTCTTGTATCAGGTTTGACGACTTTATATATTGATACATTCAGGCTACTTCAACCGCAACGAAACAAATGAAAGTGAAGCGGTTTCCTGGCTATGTGAAATACTGTGAAGCTGTTTCCTGGCTATGTGAAATACTGTGAAGCTGTTTTCTGGCTATGTGAAATACTGTGAAGCTGTTTTCTGGCTATGTGAAATACTGTGAAGCTGTTTCCTGGCTATGTGAAATATTGTGAAGCTGTTTCCTGGCTATGTGAAATACTGTGAAGCTGTTTCCTGGCCATGTAAAATACTGTGAAGCTGTTTCCTGGCTATGTGAAATACCGTCAAGCTGTTTCCTGGCTATGTGAAATAATGTCAAGCTGTTTCCTAGTTATGTGAAATACCGTGAAGCGGTTTCCTGGCTATGTGAAATACTGTCAAGCTGTTTCCTGGCTATGTGAAATACTGTCAAGCTGTTTCCTGGCTATGTGAAATACTGTCAAGCTGTTTCCTGGCTATGTGAAATACTGTCAAGCTGTTTCCTGGCTATGTGAAATACTGTCAAGCTGAAAGATTGTAGCAACTTAAGAAATAAAGAGAAAATACGAAACTGTGCAGATAGCTATCATGTGACTAAGTTAAATTATTTTATGACTATGTAGTGCTATTTTCCTTTGCCTGTCGTCATTGATTAGTTGGTTCAATGCTGAACAATCACACAATAAAACTGAAGAACATGATAAAGCTGCGAAAAATTATTTTCCTTAACAAACGTTAATAATGAGCATCTGTTACTAAATGGAAGAATATTACAGGGTATGCTCTCATTTTTATTTAATGACATAATTATATAAACGAACAAACATATCAACGTATCATTAAGTGATTTTTATAACCTAATTACTGGCCAATATGAAATTGATTCCACCATTTAATACAATAGTTTATCAATATCAATTAAAATGCGAGACAATTAACAAAGACGGTTATAGTAATTAACTCATCATATATTATAGGCAGTTTTGCATCTATAAAAAAATTAAAAAAAACAATCAGAGATGGAGAAGACTTCGTTCGATCACGTGCTAATTGGGGCATAAAAGTCAATCCTGCCATAAGACTATCACAGCTGTTTCAGTTTTGTTTTTACATTTGTACAATGTTCCGGAATTAAAGTTATATTTTCTTTAGCTTTTCTGTTGTTCGTTCATGAAAAATATGAATAGAATGTTCATTTGGTACCGGAAAAATAGAGTTTCATTTGGACAAGTATAATATTATTCAATGGAATAATGTATTTATTTTATTTTGTGATTATCCGCTGTTTTGATCGTCAATATGAACGAAATAAAGAATGGAAAACATTAAGACAGAGTTAACGCTACTTGTAGCTATATTGTATGTACACCAGTATCTTACATCATTTCAAGTTTCAGAAAACTTTACAAGAAAACAGCTTCTGCTTGTTCACATTACCACCTTAACACCTTTGTGTCACAGCAACTGAGTGAAAGTTACCACCTTAACACCTTTGTGTCACAGCAACATTAAGAAACATGAAGTCTATGAAAGTTACCACCTTAACACCTTTTGTCTCATATCAACTGAGTTAAAGTTACCACCTTAACACCTTTGTGTCACAGCAACTGAGTTAAAGTTACCACCTTAACACCTTTGTGTCACAGCAACATTAAGAAACATGAAGTCTATGAAAGTTACCACCTTAACACCTTTGTGTCACAGCAATATTAAGAAACATGAAGTCTATGAAAGTTACCACCTTAACACCTTTGTGTCACAGCAACATTAAGAAACATGAAGTCTATGACAGTTACCACCTTGACACCTTTGTGTCACAGCAGCATTAAGAAACATGAAGTCTATGAAAGTTACCACCTTAACACATTTGTGTCACAGCAGCTGAGTGAAAGTTACAGCCTTAATACCTTTGTGTCACAGCAGCTGAGTGAAAATTACCGCCTTAACACCTTTGTGTCACAGCAACATTAGGAGGCATGAAATCTTTGAAACCAATTTATGTCATGTCATAACTTTCTTATATTTCTTCAAGTTTTGTATACCCTTCGTGATTTGTTTGTTTGTTGTTGTTGTTTTGTTTTTTGACAGGAATGCTAATCATAAAATATATGTAAATTTTAAATCTCCATTTTCATCATTGGATAGCAGAACTAAATCGTAAATACATTATAATTCATAGATTGGAAGAAGAAAAATTTAGATACTGCTTTCGAATACACATGTAAAAGAGATGACATTGGCAGAAAAAAAAAAAAAAAAAAAAAAAAAATAATTTAAAATAATATTTACTTGGTTTGGGTGGTACACTTTGAATCAGACCCGTGTTCATCCTGCACAACCTATTTGCCCCAATACGCTGGAAATTTTAGGTGACTGATATTTTCACTTGCATTGATAGGAATAAGTATATGTACTACTGTACTTTTTTTGCAATCTATTTCAAAAGCACCCTTAATTTAAAGAAACCTCTTTTTTAACATCTTTATGCCCTTTGTGAGGATTTATTAACTTGAAGGCTAAGGGTTTGCGAATGATAAACATTAAATTGAATTAAATATTAAACAATTTTATTACATAATTTGGCGTATCATATTGTAATACTTTTGCTTTACCTACACCCATCTACTATCCATAACCACTTGTTGTGTATACCATTTATTCTACAGTTGTAACAGCCATACACGAAACAATGGCAATAAATACACTGATCAACAACACTTTCTATTATATAGCACATGTATAGGCTTATTTAAACTCATGTTTTCGACCTGAATAGAACAATTAACGGACAATTAACTCTATAATGTGCAGTATCATACTGCCAATACAAACATGAACCAGACAATTAACTATATGATGTACAGTATCATACTGCAAATAAAAACATGAACTAGACAATAAACTCTATAATGTACAGCATCATACTGCAAATGCAAACAATTACCGGACAATTGACTCTGTAATGTACAGTGTCATACTGCAAATGCAAACAACTACCAGACAACTAACTCTGTAATGTACAGTGTCATACTGCAAATGCAAACAACTACCAGACAACTAACTGTGTAATGTACAGTGTCATACTGCAAATGCAAACAATTACCGGACAATTGACTCTATAATGTGCAGTATCATACTGCAAATGCAAACAATTACCGGACAATTGACTCTGTAATGTACAGTGTCATACTGCAAATGCAAACAATTACCGGACAATTGACTCTGTAATGTACAGTGTCATACTGCAAATGCAAACAATTACCGGACAATTGACTCTATAATGTACAGTGTCATACTGTAAATGCAAACAACTACCAGACAACTAACTGTGTAATGTACAGTGTCATACTGCAAATGCAAACAATTTCCAGACAACTAACTCTGTAATGTACAGTGTCATACTGCAAATGCAAACAATTACCAGACAACTAACTCTCTAATGTACAGTGTCATACTGTAAATGCAAACAACTACCAGACAACTAACTCTGTAATGTACAGTGTCATACTGCAAATGCAAACAATTACTGGACAATTGACTCTGTAATGTACAGTGTCATACTGCAAATGCAAACAATTATCAGACAACTAACTCTGTAATGTACAGTGTCATACTGCAAATGCAAACAATTACCAGACAACTAACTCTGTAATGTATAGTGTCATACTGCAAATGCAAACAATTACCAGACAACTAACTCTGTAATGTACTGTGTCATACTGCAAACCTGGTAAATAATTACCAGATAAGTAACTCTGTAATGTACAGTGTCATACTGTAAATGCAAAATATTTCCAGACAACTAACTCTGTAATGTACAGTGTCATACTGCAAATGCAAACAATTACCAGACAACTAACTCTCTAATGTACAGTGTCATACTGTAAATGCAAACAATTACCAGACAACTAACTCTGTAATGTACAGTGTCATACTGTAAATGCAAACAACTACCAGACAACTAACTCTGTAATGTACAGTGTCATACTGTAAATGCAAACAACTACCAGACAACTAACTCTGTAATGTACAGTGTCATACTACAAATGCAAACAATTACCAGACAACTAACTCTGTAATGTACAGTGTCATACTGTAAATGCAAACAACTACCAGACAACTAACTCTGTAATGTACAGTGTCATACTGTAAATGCAAACAACTACCAGACAACTAACTGTGTAATGTACAGTGTCATACTGTAAATGCAAACAATTACCAGACAACTAACTGTGTAATGTACAGTGTCATACTGCAAATGCAAACAATTACCAGACAACTAACTCTGTAATGTACAGTGTCATACTGCAAATGCAAACAATTACCAGACAACTAACTCTGTAATGTATAGTGTCATACTGCAAATGCAAACAATTACCAGACAACTAACTCTCTAATGTATAGTGTCTTACTGTTAATGCAAACAATTACCAGACAACTAACTCTGTAATGTACAGTATCATACTGCAAATGCAAACAATTACCAGACAATTGACTCTGTAATGTACAGTGTCATACTGCAAATGCAAACAACTACCAGACAACTAACTCTGTAATGTACAGTGTCATACTGCAAATGCAAACAATTACCAGACAACTAACTCTGTAATGTACAGTGTCATACTGCAAATGCAAACAATTACCAGACAACTAACTCTCTAATGTATAGTGTCATACTGCAAATGCAAACAATTACCAGACAACTAACTCTCTAATGTATAGTGTCTTACTGTTAATGCAAACAATTACCAGACAACTAACTCTGTAATGTACAGTATCATACTGCAAATGCAAACAATTACCAGACAATTGACTCTGTAATGTACAGTGTCATACTGCAAATGCAAACAACTACCAGACAACTAACTCTGTAATGTACAGTGTCATACTGCAAATGCAAACAATTACCAGACAACTAACTGTGTAATGTACAGTGTCATACTGCAAATGCAAACAATTACCAGACAACTAACTCTCTAACGTACAGTGTCATACTGCAAATGCAAACAATTACCAGATAACTAACTGTGTAATGTACAGTGTCATACTGCAAATGCAAACAATTACCAGACAACTAACTGTGTAATGTACAGTGTCATACTGCAAATGCAAACAATTACCAGACAACTAACTCTGTAATGTACAGTGTCATACTGCAAATGCAAACAATTACCAGACAACTAATTCTGTGATGTACAGTATCATACCACAAATGCAAACAATTACCAAACAATTAACTCTATAATGTACAGTATCATACTGCAAATGCAAGGTAATTAGTAGCAGTAGCAAGCAATGAAACATTAACCCGATTATAAACGTAGTATTTATAAACCGTACCACGCAAAGATTTTTAAGACGACTGGTGGATTGCCTGTTAGGAGAAAACCGCCCTTACACTCAATGAAAAAGTGTTCAATTTTGCGTGAAAAATAAAATTGCTTAAGATACATGGTCTAAGGCGTTCGTCTTCACATCTCATATCTCTCTGCGTGAGTCTGAGTCTCGGTTCGACCAACGTGGGTATGTAAGAAAGCTTGCCAGTAGTTTCCAGTGGGTCAGTGGTTCTTCCCGGGGTCTTCTCGGGTCCTTCCGATACCAAATATACTGGCCGCCATGTATAGCCTATCATGTGCTGTAATAAATCGTTAAACTCCACAATACATTTGTCTGTGAGTAGTAATCAGGCAAGCAATTTCGCTGTAAAGCAGTCAAACATAAATCAATACTTTCGAGAAAAGGAAAGAAAAAAAAGGTATACCTGTCAGTGTAGTTCTGTATGATCATCTATTACATCAACTTCGTCAATGACAAAAACGTCAATGGCGATAACAACAATGGCGACGATAACGATCATGTTAAAATACCAGTGAAAGCTGTGGAGACAGTAATGGCGGCTGCGGCAGTAGTAGTAGTAGTAGTAGTAGTTATTGTATCTGAGATGGTTGCACGTGCAAAAGTTGTGGTACCAGCCAGGTATATCTACAAAACTTCCTAAACCCCTTCTGAGACCACAGACGCAGAGAAACATAGTACTTTTTAAAAAAATCTCCTTTCTACTCTCTGATCACAATTGTTGGCAAGTACCATTAATGACCAGGATTCAACGAGTGATTATGCAAAACAGTCCCCCCCCCCTCCCGACAATTTAATTCTGGGGCCCTATCCCAATAAAAAGAAGTTGTTTGATGATAATTGTGTGCCCTCACTGGGCATCTTCCCTACCCCCCCCCCCCCCCACACACACACACACACACCACACGAGGGTTGCTTGGGCGGTTGTTACGCCACTTATACATACATTTGCTTACCGAGATACATGGGCTAAATGCATAGATAAATACGTCATCATGGTTATAGTGAAATGGAAATATTCTTATACATTTCTGGAGATAATATCTTACATAGAAAATCTATAGTTTGGAAAAAGTGACTTAAAAGATGAAAATGATATTAAAATGGAGTTTAATATATTTGATTTGATATATCATTTAAACATATTTTATTGCCTGATCATAAATATAAACGGGTTGGACACAAGTTCTACCAACAAAGAATTCCCCTTCTCCGATATTTCATATATATACACAATAAATTGAACAGACATACAAAAAAATAAAGAAATACAAGAATAAGATTGGTACTATCGAAAAGTACCAAGAGTAATGGTGTGTAACAAAGTACCAAGAGTAATGGTGTGTAACAGAATACCAAGAGTAATGGTGTGTAACAAAGTACCAAGAGTAATGGTGTGTAACAGAGTACCAAGAGTAATGGTGTGTAACAAAGTACCAAGAGTAATGGTGTGTAACAGAATACCAAGAGTAATGGTGTGTAACAGAGTACCAAGAGTAATGGTGTGTAACAGAGTACCAAGAGTAATGGTGTGTAACAGAGTACCAAGAGTAATGGTGTGTAACAGAGTACCAAGAGTAATGGTGTGTAACAGAGTACCAAGAGTAATGGTGTGTAACAGAGTACCAAGAGTAATGGTGTGTAACAAAGTTGTAACTGAGGTTAATATGCATGAAATGTGTGAAAAGGGATTTATTTAGTTTGTTTGTTGCATTGAATTTTCTGTTGCATGGTTTATATTGAAGGGTATTTTTGGACACATTATTTTGTATATGAAGTGATGGCGCTGTTAGGGATAAAACAGAAAAGTCTTATATTTGGTAGCACATACGAGAAAGTTTTATAATCCCATAAAGAAGAGTATGATAGAAGCAGAAGTAAAAGGCAAAATGTGATTACAGAAGGGATAGGTAATTATTACCTACGTTGCCTTGTAAGTGTATACATATTCCATAAGGAACACAGTGATGAAATAAAGCTGAATGGAAGAACTCAACATATGTACATAAGTATACATAATAATAGGAGGCGAAGATGAAATATAAGTATGTATATTAAGTATGAAAAATATAACTGAGAGTAGGGCATGTTGGCTCTGACAAAAGATTTCACAGTTTTAGCATATTTTAATGAGTTTATGGTTATTAAATGTTTCAAAGTCATGGTTCATCAACTACATATAATAGACGCAGATGTTCTCACTGTTCTTTCATTAATCAACATACTTAAATCACTAGTAGTAATACCAAAGAAACATTTAAGATGCGTTATGATACTAACTGTGTAGCAGTAATACCAAAGAAACATTTAAGATGTGTTATGATACTAATTGTGTATTAGTAATACCAAAGAAACATTTAAAATGTGTTATGATACTAACTGTGTAGCAGTAATACCAAAGAAACATTTAAGATGTGTTATGATACTAATTGTGTATTAGTAATACCAAAGAAATATTTAAAATGTGTTATGATACTAACTGTGTAGCAGTAATACCAAAGAAACATTTAAGATGCGTTATGATACTAACTGTGTAGCAGTAATACCAAAGAAACATTTAAGATGCGTTATGATACTAATTGTGTATTAGTAATACCAAAGAAACATTCAAAATGTGTTATGATACTAACTGTGTAGCAGTAATACCAAAGAAACATTTAAAATGTGTTATGATACTAACTGTGTAGCAGTAATACCAAAGAAACATTTAAGATGCGTTATGGTGCTAACTGTGCAACATATAATGTTATTTATTTAATAACTTGCAAAAATAAATATGTTTGACAAACCCGTCAGCAAGTATCTAAGCGCATGAAAAACATGGATTTGACATACATAACTTTATCGATTCATCTTTTTAATATCGAAGGCTTCCATAATTTACAAGATTTTTCATTTAAGGCAATGGAAGGTCTGTTTAAAGAAACATATTGGATTCACTGTTTAGATACTATCTATCCAGTAGGTTTAAATTCTAAGATTATATATGAACTTGATTGATAAATTTATTGTATTTGGTCACTTCTATTCTATTTGGTCACTTCTGTTGTTATTGGTTTGGGTCAGAAACATTTCTCAATAACTGGTTTGGTTGGGCTAAATCCACTTTAAAGTATTTTGCCAACAGCATTTTTATGTATTTCTAATTCTCTATAAAACACTGCTGTTTTTTTTTTTTTTTTTTTTTTTTATACACAATAATATATACATGATATATGATTAAATACAAAACCATCTATTTTCGGTGTGTCAGAAACACACGCTCAAAAACTGCTTTAAAGTATTGTGCCTACAACGCTTTTGGTCATTTCTATTTCCCAGCGGCGACTTTATACATACAGCAGCCTGGTCCTTTATTTTTCCACACTAGTGGAAAAATAATGAAATTTTTTTTCATAAAAGTTTCATCGATCTATTTACATGTTAAAAGATAAAAATGAGTATCGACATGTATATATGCATGATATATATTTAAATATCAATAATTTTAGAAACATTGCTTAGCATTATATATACATACACATATTCAGTCACATATTTGATATAAATACAGATGTATCAACTACGTTAATATAATGTATTTTTATGTATAGTTAAAAGCATGCATTACTGGAACAGCTGTAATATACATACATACATTCTAATCACACATACATACATACATACATACATACATACATACATACATACATACATACATACATACATACATTCATACATACATACATACATACATACATACATACATACATACATACATACATACATACATACATACATACATACATACATACATACATACATACATACATACATACATACATACATACATACATACATACATGCATACATACATACATACATACATACATACATACATACATACAATCATACATACATACATACATACATACATACATACATACATACATACATACATACATACATACATACATACAATCATACATACGTACGTACATACATACATACATACATACATACATACATACATACATACTCATATATACGTACATACATACATACATACATACATACATACATACATACATACATACATACATACATACATACATACGTACATACGTACGTACGTGCATACATACATTCATACATACATACATACATACATACATACATACATACATACATGCATACATACATACATACATACATACATACATACATACATACATACATACATGCATACATACATACATACATACATACATACATACATACATACATACATTCATAAATACATACATACATACATACATTCATACATACATACATACATACATACATACATACATACATACATACATACATACATACATACATACATACATACATACATACATACATACATACATACATACATACATACATACATACATACATACATACATACATACATACATACATACATACATACATACATTCATATGGGTATCCAGATACATACACTAAATGCATAAATAAATACATTGTCGTAGTTATTGTGAAAATGGAAATATTCTTATAAATTTCTGACGATAATATCTCACACAGAAAATGTATCACTGGGCGGAAGCTATTTAAAGATATGAATGAAACTGAAATGGGTTTATTTTCTGGGGGAAATAGTGACGTTTAATACTTTTTTTTTCTTTCTGTGTATGTATGTATGTATGTATGCATGCATGCATGTATGTATGTATGTATGTATGTATGTATGTATGTATGTATGTATGTATGTATGTATGTATGTATGTATGTATGTATGCATGCATGCATGCATGCATGCATGCATGCATGCATGCATGTATGTATGTATGTATGTATGTATGTATGTATGTATGTATGTATGTATGTATGTATGTATGTATGTATGTATGTATGTATGTATGTATGTATGTATGTATGTATGTATGTATGTTTTGCCAAGAGAACCACGTTTCACATATAGAATTTGATCAAGCGCCTTTTTTTCTTTAAGCTTCCGCACCCAATATATAATATTGTTTATAACGCTTTTTTTGAGGGGTGGGGGGTTGCATGTATTGAAAAAATATGAATACGGATTTACATTTCATTAGACTCAAGTCTGTATTTGCATATAGATAGTCTATGCTTGTATTTTTGATTCTTCTTGTTTTTTGTTATCTGATTAGTATATATTCTCCGATTTCCTCCTTTCATTGCTATTTTAATTCAATTTTTGTTGGAAATTTGCTCTAGAAGACTGTATATATTATCTGAGATGTATTTGCGCTATCCATGAATAACATAAGTGTAATGAACATTTGAATGTACGGAATTGATTATCCACCAATTAAAAAAAAACAACTTAGTAGCGATGGAAAATGGTGATCTTATATAAACAAATTATGATTTAGATTAAGCAGGAAATATCTGGGGTCATGCTATATATAAAATTTATAAAACCACTCTTAGAATATGCTAATGTTGCAAATGTTGTTTAGGACACGATGCAGATAGATTAGAAAAACTAGATATCTAACTGGATTCAATAGATACTGATAGTTTTGCAATGACATCATCACTGGCATTCAACCATTCAAACGCCGTTATCTGACTCATTCGAGTAGTTGATTGCAAAAAAAATCCTTTAAGGCTGCTATTTTTATTTTAAAACTAAATATTTATAGCTAGTAACATGTTGAAATGTATTCCCAATATTTTCCAAAATTCATTTTGAGAAATTCTATGATGAAAGAATTAGAAACTTGTAAGGCAAGATGAAGGATAAGACCCGAGTAAACCAAACGTTTTCACCTACCGGAAACGGTTGTCAAGCCTGTTGTAGCCCGTATGTAAAATCTATCAATACCAGAATAGAAAAAGTATTCAAGGAGGCCGGTTGAGAGGAGAAAATTTCATATCTGAGTACCATTTATAAAATAATGAATGGTCACTGACCAGACTATCTACATGATCTACTTACCATCCTAATTGTTGATCAAACAAACTTTAAACCGAGAAATTGATTACTTTTAAACTTCGAAATACTAGATTATAAATTACAAGAGGGTATTTCATTATTTAGGATATCGATGTGGAACAACATTTCTGAAAACATAAAACTGTCTCCGACTTTTTCGGAATCTTAATGATTAATAGCAAATGCATTTATATATAAATGAGGAACCACTTCACTACACACAAGGTGCCAGAGGATTCACAGTCCTCCGTACAAGAATGATTTATTTGTCAACAATACAATTGAATCACCTTTTTGTACTTGTGGCGATGTACCTGACAACGCATACCATTATTTATCATAGTGTAATCGGTATGTGGTCAGTCGGAGGAAATTATTTCAAACTGTGAATTAATTATCGCTTCCAGTATTAGTATATTTCCTTCTTTATCGTTCTTCGCTCATATTAGATAATGCAAATGGTATGGTTCATAAACCTTTAGAAGATTTTATATCAGATAATGCATACGTTATGGTTCATAAATCTTTAGAAGATTTTATATCAGATAATGCAAATGGTATGGTTCATATCAGATAATGCAAATGGTATGGTTTATATCAGACAATGCAAATGGTATGGTTTATATCAGATAATGCAAATGGTATGGTTTATATCAGATAATGCAAATGGTATGGTTTATATCAGATAATGCAAATGGTATGGTTTATATCAGATAATGCAAATGGTATGGTTTATATCAGATAATGCAAATGGTATGGTTCATATCAGATAATGCAAATGGTATGGTTCATATCAGATAATGCAAATGGTATGGTTCATATCAGATAATGCAAATGGTATGGTTCATATCAGATAATGCAAATGGTATGGTTCATATCAGATAATGCAAATGGTATGGTTCATATCAGATAATGCAAATGGTATGGTTCATATCAGATAATGCAAATGGTATGGTTTATATCAGATAATGCAAATGGTATGGTTCATATCAGATAATGCAAATGGTATGGTTCATATCAGATAATGCAAATGGTATGGTTCATATCAGATAATGCAAATGGTATGGTTTATATCAGATAATGCAAATGGTTCATATCAGATAATGCAAATGGTATGGTTCATATCAGATAATGCAAATGGTTCACATCAAATAATGCGAATGGTTCATAAATCTTTAGAAGATTTTATAAAAGTATCTGGAATTTTTTTTTTATATAAAATGCTCCACCTGTCGATTATCATTTTCAGATCATTATTTAATGGTGTACGCAAAATAAAAGGGTCATTAATCTAGCAAAAACTGATTGTATGACAATAGACTCAAAAGTCATCAATAATTCCTGTACTCAGACTCATACTTAATGACTTTGAGCCTCTGTATACTCTCATAAATTGCTAGGTATCTTCATTGATAACAGTCTTCACTGGGACACCCAAGTTAATCACATTGATAACAGTCTTCATTGGGACACCCAAGTTAATCACATTAATGACAGTCTTCATTGGGACACCCCAGTTAATCACATTAATGACAGTCTTCATTGGGACACCAAAGTTAATCACATTGATAACAGTCTTCATTGGGACACTCAGGTTAATTACATCGAAAACAGTCTTCATTGGGACACACAAGTTAATTGCATTGATACCAGTCTTCATTGTGACACACAAGTTAATCACATTTATATGTTATGGAGTAAACGGACTGTACTTATGAAAATTCTTGCAAATTACGTTTCTGAAGATATTCTTAACTTATATCGTAATAAAATTAGGGTATGTGCTGTTTGAATTTAGGTCTCCGTTTATAGCTTTCTTAGATTTTAGTGATTATTTGGTGATTATGGGGAGTCGGTGCTGGGAAGATATTTCTCAACCCGATTAATTAGCCAGTTTCTAGGAGCAGACGTCATAATGTACAACATTCACGAGACTTTATGACAGCATGGATTGCTTTTATAAAATGGAACCTCCCTAATTTCTTAACATGGGGAATTATCTGGATATTTTTAGGTATACGTGTTTAGTTATTTAATATAAGAATAATTCTTTGTATTGGGCGTTTGGGTCGTGGTGTGTATTGCATGGCGTGAAGTACTAATATTTGGCTCGAAAACGTTTACTAATAAGTCATACAAATGCTGAACACGAGAAAAACCACGCAAGTGTGAAATCAGAGTTTCACGATGTGTGGTCATTAGGGGATTACTGGAAAATTATTTGTAGTGTTTGCGCGTGTAAGAACCTTTCAGTTGACAACGACTGTTGTCTTGACGTCCTTGGAAATAAGAGAAAACATGTACTTCAAAGCCACGCTCACGCAGGTGTTTGATTCGCACGGTATGAGACCCATTGCGTGTAACAATATTATAATAGCTATATTTTACAAATCTTAGATTATGAATGTGCCATTTGTGGCAACTCTAAAGATTACAAAATTACACAAACGAGCTGCTCGAATAGATCTAAAAACTTATATTTTCATATCATAGTTTGAAATGTTTTCGATATAAAATTGGTTACCATTTCGTGAACATGTTGCATTGCAAAAAGTTGCATGATGTACAAATCGGGCAATGGCCTTGTACCTGATTATTTATATTATCTCACCAAACCTCTAATATATTCATATGAACGTGACCTTCGTTCTTTTTCCAAACAGTATCTTTTATTCCACGATCTCGCTCTTCCTATTTCAATAAATCTCTTTTTATTACATGATCTCGCTATTCCTATTTCAATAAATATCTTTTTATTACACGATCGCGCGCTACCTATTTAAATAAATCTCTTTTTATTACACGATCTCACTCTTTCTAATTCAATAAATCTCTTTTTATTACACGATCTCACTCTTTCTATTTTAATAAATCTCTTTTTATTACACGATCTCACTCTTCCTATTTCAATAAATCTCTTTTTATTACACGAGCTCACTCTTCCTATTTCAATAAATCTCTTTTTATTACACGATCTCGCTCTTTCTATTTCAATAAATCTCTTTTTATTACACGATTTCACTCTTCCTATTTCAATAAATCTCTTTTTATTACACGATCTCGCTCTTCCTATTTCAATAAATCTCTTTTTATTACACGATCTCGCTCTTCCTATTTCAATAATCTCTTTTTATTACACGATCTCACTCTTCCTATTTCAATAAATCTCTTTTTATTACACGATCTCGCTCTTCCTATTTCAATAAATCTCTTTTTATTACACGATCTCACTCTTCCTATTTCAATAAATCTCTTTTTATTACACGATCTCACTCTTCCTATTTCAATAAATCTCTTTATATTACACGATCTCACTCTTCCTATTTCAATAAATCTCTTTTTATTACACGATCTGACTCTTTCTATTTCAATAAATCTCTTTTTATTACACGATCTCACTCTTCCTATTTCAATAAATCTCTTTTTATTACACGATCTCGCTCTTCCTATTTCAATAAATCTCTTTTTATTACACGATCTCACTCTTTCTATTTCAATAAATCTCTTTTTATTACACGATCTCACTCTTTCTGTTTCAGTAAATCTCTATAAGTATCGTGTCCAATATTATGGAATACTATTCCTATTGAAATTAGAAATTCAACTTCTTACTGTAAATTCAAGTACTTGTATGTTGACTACCTTTTGACTCACTGATAATGATAGTCAGACTTATATTCCAATTGACTTCCTTTTGACTCACTGATAATGATAGTCAGACTTATATTCCAATTGAATACCTTTTGACTCACTGATAATGATAGTCAGACTTATATTCCAATTGACTACCTTTTGACTCACTGATAATGATAGTCAGACTTATATTCCAATTGACTACCTTTTGACTCACTGATAATGATAGTCAGACTTATATTCCAATTGAATACCTTTTGACTCACTGATAATGATAGTCACACTTATATTCCAATTGACTACCTTTTGACTCACTGATAATGATAGTCAGACTTATATTCCAATTGACTACCTTTTGACTCACTGATAATGATAGTCAGACTTATATTCCAATTGAATACCTTTTGACTCACTGATAATGATAGTCACACTTATATTCCAATTGAATACCTTTTGACTCACTGATAATGATAGTCAGACTTACATTCCAATTGAATACCTTTTGACTCAATGATAATGATAGTCAGACTTATATTCCAATTGAATATCTTTTGACTCACTGATAATGATAGTCAGACTTATATTCCAATTGAATACCTTTTGACTCAATGATAATGATAGTCTGACTTATATTCCAATTGAATACCTTTTGACTCACTGATAATGATAGTCAGACTTATATTCCAATTTTATTTTGTACACATATTTTCTTCTTCTTTTATTGTTTGAAATTAATGATATCATCCTCAATTATTTTACATGTCATTTTTCCAGCGTTTTAAGTAGAATTACGAGTTTTAAGTAGAATTACCAGTTTTAAGTGATGTACATATGTATGAAGTTTGTATACATTTTTATGAAGACAATATGGGAGATTACTTTAATGCTAAATATGGTATCCTCTTAAAAGATGATGATGATGATGATGATGGTTATTACTACTACTATTTTTATTATTATTATTATTATTATTATTATTAGTAGTAGTAGTAGTAGTATCAATATTATTATTATTATTAATTTTATTATTATTATTGTTATATTATTATTGTTGTTGTTATTTTTATTATTGTTATTTTTATTATTATTAATATTATTATTATTATTATTAGTAGTAGTAGTAGTAGTAGTAGTAGTAGTACCCTTTTCAAATTATTGCGCACTCTGAAGTAAGTTACTTTAGATTAGTCTCGCACATAGTTTAACAATCATTATTAATCACACCATTCGAAGTTTCTCAGTGAAAGACACGACCAGCACATATCAGTCTTCTTTAAAACAGGACAAGAAAGGCACACTATTTAAAAACTGTGAAGTGATTTTGTCTTTTGTTCCGAATTTTTCGAGAATTAAGTTTGCTGGTCAATACTTTGTTGTTTTTCTCCAAGGATACTGTGTGCCCATTTCACGCTTTTCCAAGAATATCCAATTGTTTGATCAATACAACAAAAAGCGACTGCAACAGAATCTGGACAAAAATAGAACTAACAGTGGGTCATGATAAAGATAGATAGATTGATTGATTTGATTGATTGCTTGATTTGACTGATTGATCGATCGATCGATTGATTGTTTGATTGATTGGTTGATTGATTGATTGATTGATTGATTAGTCTTGAACGGTTCATAAAAAACAAGAGTCTTTATTTCATGGGGGTTGGGGTAAAGTGTGTTGCCCATATAAATACCATGACGGCCGACACGGTCTGGTCTTGGCAGGAATCGAACTTGCATCCTTCTGCTTGCAAGTCTGTCATGCTAACTAATGAACCACCCTGGTATCGGATAGATAGATCTTTAAGAATATTAAAAGGATGGAAAACAATGCAGGTTTCAATAGTAAAGAATCTGTAGATAGTGCACTGGCTAAACTCTGGAACCAGTCGAATTTTCGCGCTCATATCCTTGAATCTTTAGGTCCCAGTGTAAATTCTAGTTTTGAATAATGAATTAGCTTGGTTTGGTTTGGTTTGTTGTATTACGGCACAACAACACAAGCAGGTTATGTAGTGCCAAGGAAACCGGAATGAGGTGCATTGCCCAAGGACACACCACCATAGCCGACCAGGGCTCATCTGATGATACAATTCGAACCCGCACCCTTTCGATCGTGAGTATTGCACGCCGACCTCTGAGCCACAGCCTATCATGGCCCCATTAATCGTCCCTTACGACATGGACGAGGGCGCTTCGGGCCTAATAATGGAACAAATTCAAAATGCATATAGCTTTTTGTCTTTTCTCCATTTTGCTTCTATCCGCCCTATTGATATTTAAGCACACCCGTGACTTAGAAACTATTTAAGAGGACAAAAGAGAATGAAACCAAATTGTTATAAGTTACTCTTTTGAAAGAACTCTATCACAAAGTATGAAAATGTTAAACAGTAGGCGAGGAAAAAAAAAAAAAAAAACTTGTATCACTATCTACATTAGTTTACTTTGAAGTGTTGTCGTTTACATTTTATAGGAAATTACGTCCGAAATCTTGTAAAAATAAATCTTATCAATTAAAAATGTGAAAATAATTTTTCCTCGTCTCTTCATTTGTCAAGACTTTTAAGGCATTGACAAAGTTATGTCCTTACAATTGAATAGTTGTAAAATTATACAAAACTATCATCTAATGTGCGCCCTTTTTATAAACTATCATCTAATGTGCGCCCTTTTTATAAACTATCATCTAATGTGCGCCCTTTTTATAAACTATCATCTAATGTCCGCCCTTTTTATAAACTATCATCTAATGTCCGCCCTTTTTTATAAACTATCATCTAATGTGCGCCCTTTTTATAAACTATCATCTAATGTGCGCCCTTATTATAAACTATCATCTAATGTGTGCCCTTTTTATAAACTATTTATCTATGGCGGATTCTATAAACGGATTTATAATTTTCCTCCTGATTAACAAGACGTATGTTGTGAGGAGAAAGAGGTGGAATGTTAAACGAAGCTGTTGTATTGAATAATTCAAATAATTCGGTACTTGTAAAATATCCATGGCCATGTGTACGTATTGTCAATTACCCTAGCTTGACATCACCCTCCGGATTTACGCCTTGTTTGGAATCTTTGTTTTAGTCTATGCCTGTTAATCTAAATCGTACCGAACGCAGTCGACTTTTAAATAGGATTCGGTCATGTGCGAAATTTAGCGCGTGTAGACGATTCCCAAACACGCTTCTGGTAATATTAGAGGTCAAGCGTCTGACTGGTAACTAAAAGGTAGTTAGAAGGTCAAGCGTCTGGCTGGTAACTTTACGTTAAGTCATGGTAGAATATTATGTAGCATACTAGCGCTACTTCCAGTTCCAAGAACTTAGATGAAATTTATGTACCATATGTAAAGAAATTACCGTGTTGTTATTTTTGTGTGTGCAAATTTACGATTTTGAAAAATTAAAAGCTCCTAATTTTCGCGAATTTGGCCCACCGTGAAAGTAAATTCATTACTCTCTAAATTGGCGCGAGGTAAACTTTGTGCGATTTTCAACCCGAACGCGAGAGTTACAAAACTAGAAATATGCAGAACTTTCCCTATACAGAGAGAGAGAGAGAGCGAGAGAGAGAGAGAGAGAGAGAGAGAGTTTCTAAAACTTATCCTTAATTTCTTAATATAAATTCGAAGAAATTAAATGATAGAAAGAAATTATTGAATATTCATTACTAGCACGAAAGGCATAGAGTATGACATTCTAGAATTTGATTCTATGATATGTACACGAAAGGCATAGAATATGACATTCTAGAATTTATTTCTATGACATGTACACGAAAGGCATAGAATATGACATTCTAGAATTTATTTCTATGACATGTACACGAAAGGCATAGAATATGACATTCTAGAATTTGATTCTATGACATGTACACGAACTCTCACTATACTGAGGTCATAAGACATTTGGAACACTCATTGGTTTTGTTCAGGATAAATTAATTCTAAGAGAATGCAATCTAAAAATAAATAATAGAATACGCGCAGAACTATTGTATTCCGACATAGAACTATTCTATTCCGACACATAACTATTCTATTCCGACACATAACTATTGTATTCCGACACATAACTATTCTATTCCGACACATAACTATTCTATTCCGACACATAACTATTGTATTCCGACACATAACTATTGTATTCCGACACATAACTATTGTATTCCGACACATAACTATTGTATTCCGACACATAACTATTCTATTCCGACACAGAACTATTCTATTCCGACACATAACTATTGTATTCCGACACATAACTATTGTATTCCGACACATAACTATTCTATTCCGACACATAACTATTCTATTCCGACACATAACTATTCTATTCCGACACATAACTATTGTATTCCGACACATAACTATTCTATTCCGACAATGCCAATTAAGAGAGAGGTTTGAAAGTGCTCATTGAAGTCCCGGTTGTCGGATTTGTTTTATAATTAGAGCCAGTTGATAACAACAAAAACAACAAAAACAACAACAACAACAACAACAATAATAATAATAATAATAATAATAATAATAATAATAATAATAATAATAATAATAATAATAATAATAATAATAATAATAATAATATTAGTACAGTCAACCTCGATTATAACAAATTCGGAAACATGGAATTTTCTGGTTAAACGAACACTTTATTTTAGTCAAAAAATGTTTTCCGTCTTTCTCACGACGAATTTCATTTTGATGTAACGAATTCTGAAACAACGAAATTTGGGAAATAACGAACAAAACATTATGTCACGAAGTAAGTGGTATTTGATAATAACGATTAGACTTTAAAAATTTTCCAACTTTTCATCCATCAGAAGGAGAAAATATGCTTTTCTCTCTTTTTGTTATTCTTTTCATTGGCATATCGTTATCTGGTGAAACAATGTTCAGTTTAACCCTATGTAAAACATACTCCAACAATTTATTGACAGACTTATTTATACAGACTACAACTGGAAGTGAGTCTCATTTGTAATGACAAAATACAGTAACAACGAAATATTGTTTTAAAGTTCCGATTGCTTCGTTTTATCCGAGGTCAACCGTATAATAATAATAATAATAATAATAATAATAATAATAATAATAATAATAATAATAATATTAATAATAATAATAAAATTAATAATAATAATAATAATAATAATAATAATAATAATAATAATAATAATAATATCAGTAACAACTACAATAATAACAATAGCAACAGCAAATATATGAGGACAATAACAGAAAAACGTTCGTATTGTTGCAAAAAAAAAAAAAAAAAGGGTTGACATCTCATAATCGATGCCTGGTATTAAGTGGATATATGGGTATATACGGCCAAAACGTAACAACAATTCAATTTGAATAACATGGGCAGGTGTAAATGCTACTTGTTTAGGAAACATACTCTTGTAAATGGTGTCCTGTAAACATCATAACGTGGCAGTACCTGTTCATTTTATGCACATCTGATAATGTATTTTTTGAAAAATTCACCCATAGGGCCCAGGGATATAAAATAGGTCATATGAACCCTCCTGATTGCCGTAAGAGGCGACTAATACATGCAGCCTTTTCGCCCTGGTATGCGTCCGTGATGATATTCCACCTGAGATCTTGGACTTTCTAAAAGTGTGGTATATATCACAAATTGGACATTTTATTTTAAGGCTTTTACCCTTTTTGCCTTTCTTTAATACCTAAACTTATTCGGCACCAGATAGCCATGATAGTGCTGATGTACCATTAACCGTATACATACAAACTGAAAAAGCACCCCTGCTGTTGGGCAAGGGGTTGATTCACAGTTTTGTTTAACTAAAACAAAAGTAAGACTCATACAATTGCTTTGTTTGATTTTTAAGTTAAAAGAAATTTTACCTGCGGCAACACATGTCTGTAAGAATCTTGGAACTCGGTCTTTTTCTAATTAAGCATGGGGAAAAAAATCACGGTGTGGGCTCGAACCCTCAATCTCCAGATTTAGATATCTGTCTGCGAGCCCAATACTCTAACCAACCCAGCCATTGGCACTCACATCTACCACAGAGTAACTTATGTAACCAACCCAGCCATTGGCACTCACATCTACCACAGCGTAACTTATGTAACCAACCCAGCCATTGGCACTCACATCTACCACAGCGTAACTTATGTAACCAACCCAGCCATTGGCACTCACATCTACCACAGCGTAACTTATGTAACCAACCCAGCCATTGGCACTCACATCTACCACAGAGTAACATATGTAACCAACCCAGCCATTGGCACTCACACAGAGTAACTTATGTAACCAACCCAGCCATTGGCACTCACACAGAGTAACTTATGTAACCAACCCAGCCATTGGCACTCACATCTACCACAGAGTAACTTATGTAACCAACCCAGCCATTGGCACTCACATCTACCACAGAGTAACTTATGTAACCAACCCAGCCGTTGGCACTCACATCTACCACAGCGTAACTTATGTAACCAACCCAGCCATTGGCACTCACATCTACCACAGCGTAACTTATGTACTATTTACGTGGCCGTAGGAGGAGTCTAAACGTTGTTAGTTCGACTATTAGAAGAATAAAGAGAGCTTATGTAGTTACCATGGCGTCGGCGTCCGCGTCCAGCTTTATTTAAAGTTTTTGGAGCAAGTTATTATTTATGTCCATATCCCCTGCATTTATCATTCTAGGTGGGTAAAATTTAGGAAGGAATATTTATTAGTATACCAATGGTTTACCCAAGAATACATTTTGACTCTAGGTGGGGTTTTAAGGTCTTAAATGTATACAACGGGACTTAGTTTTAGGTTGAAGTTTTAAGGCCAGTTCTAATTTATACATATATGATATTTACTTTCATAAAATCACCAAGTTTTGATGTGTATTCTTTTCAAGGTTGTTACTTATTAATAATGATTAGAGGGAATATGTTGCAACTTGGCTGAGGAGGTCGGAGTTAGGTAGGGCTTAAAAATAAATAAATAGGGAGTTCTGGGGCAAGTTTCTAATTAGCCATATGTCTTTGAGATTCTCATACCATACAAAAAGAACTTTATACATGCATGTATTTGGAGAAGTATTACACTACCATATTACATTATTTTGAATTTTATTACTTTTCAAGTTTGAATGATTTTTGACAATATCTTCACAACTACTTGTCCTGTAGTCATTAAATACTCTTGTCCTGTAGTCATTAAATACTCTTGTCCTGTAATCATTAAATACTCTTGTCCTATAATAATTAAATACTCTTGTCCTGTAAATCATTAAATACTCTTGTCCTGTAGTCATTAAATACTCTTGTCCTGTAGTCATTAAATACTCTTGTCCTGTAATCATTAAAGACTCTTGTCCTGTAGTCATTAAATAAATCTTGTCCTGTAAATCATTAAATACTCTTGTCCTGTAGTCATTAAATACTCTTGTCCTGTAATCATTAAATACTCTTGTCCTGTAAATCATTAAATACTCTTGTCCTGTAATCATTAAATACTCTTGTCATGTAATCATTAAATACTCTTGTCCTGTAAATCATTAAATACTCTTGTCCTGTAATCATTAAATACTCTTGTCCTGTAGTCATTAAATATTCATCTCCTGTAAATCATTAAATACTCTTGTCCTGTAGTCATTAAATACTCTTGTGCTGTAATCATTAAATACTCTTGTCTTGTAGTCATTAAATACTCTTGTCCTGTAATCATTAAATACTCTTGTCCCTTAATCATTAAATACTCTTGTCCTGTAGTCATTAAATACTCTTGTCCTGTAGTCATTAAATACTCTTGTCCTGTAAATCATTAAATATACTTGTCCTGTAATAATTAAATACTCTTGTCCTGTAGTCATTAAATACTCTTGTCCTGTAAATCATTAAATACTCTTGTCCTGTAATCATTAAATACTCTTGTCCTGTAGTCATTAAATATTCATGTCTTGTAATCATTAAATACTCTTGTCCTGTAAATCATTAAAAACTCTTGTCCTGTAAATCATTAAATACTCTTGTCCTGTAATCAATAAATACTCTTTTCCTGTAGTCATTAAATACTCTTGTGCTGTAATCACTAAACACTCTTGTCCTGTAATCATTAAATACTCTTGTCCAGTAAATCATTAAATACTAATGTGCTATAGTCATTAAATACTCTTGTCATGTAATCATTAAATACTCTTGTCCTGTAGTCATTAAATACTCTTTTCCTGTAAATCATTAAATACTCTTGTCCTGTAGTCATTAAATTCTCTTGTCCTGTGATCATTAAATACTCTTGTCCTGTAATCATTAAATACTCTTGTCCTGTAATCATTAAATACTCTTTTCCTGTAGTCATTAAATAATCTTGTCCTGTAAATCATTAAATACTCTTGTCCTTTAGTCATCAAATGCTCTTGTCCTGTAATCATTAAATACTTTTGTCCTGTAAATCATTAAATACTCTTGTCCTGTAATCATTAAATACTCTTTTCGTGTAATCATTAAATTCTCTTGTCCTGTAAATCATTAAATACTCTTGTCATGTAATCATTAAATACTCTTGTCCTGTTTATTAAATACTCTTGTCCTGTAGTCACTAAATACTCTTGTCCTGTAATAATAAATACCCTTTTCCTGTAAATCATTAAATACTCTTGCCTTGTAGTCATTAAATACTCTTGCCCTGTAGTCATTAAATACTCTTGTCCTGTAGTCATTAAATACTCTTGTCCTGTATATCATTAGATACTCTTGTCATGTAGTCATTACATAATCTGGTTCTGTAGTCATTAAATCCTCTTGTCCTGTAGTCATTAAATACTCTGGTCCTGTATTCATTAAATACTCTTTAGAATTTTATTTCTTTGTAGATATATTTCTTATGAATTGTCGCAATCTATATCTGGTGATACATTACCTAGGAAATAGTGTCTGGGTCATAGTAAAAAAAACAACACTTGTGATACTCTACATAAGAAATAGTGTCTGGGTCACAGTAAAAACAAAAACCACTTGTGATACTTTACCTAGGGAGTGGTGTCTGGGTCAGGGTAAAAAACACTTGTGATACTTTACTTAGGGAGTAGTGTCTGGGTCAGGGTAAAAAAACACTTGTGATAATTTACTTGGGGAGTAGTGTCTGGGTCAGGGTAAAAAACACTTATGATAATTTACTTGGGAGTAGTGTCTGGGTCACGGTAAAAAAAAACTAGTGATAATTAACTTTGGGAGTTTTGTCAGGGTCAGGGTAAAACACTTGTGATACTTTACTTAGGGAGTAGTGTCTGGGTCAGGGTGAAAAACACTTGTGACACTTTATTTAGGGAGTAGTGACTGGGTCAGGGTAAAAAACACTTTTGATACTTTACTTAGGGTGTAATGTATGGGTCAGGGTAAAAAAAAACCTTGTGATACTCTACCTAGGGAATATTGTCTGGATGAGGGCAAGAAAACACTTGTGATACTTTACCTAGGGAGTAGTGTCTGGGTCAGTGCAAAACAAACACTTGTATTACTCTACTTAGGAAATATTGTCTGGGTCAGGGTAAAAAAACACTTGTGGTACTTTACCTAGGGAGTAGTATCTGGGTCAGGGCAAAAAAACACCTGTGATTCTTTACCTAGGAAATAGTGTCTGGGTCAGGGCAAAAAAACACTTGTGATACTTTACCTAGGGAGTAGTGTCTGGGTCAGGGTAAAATAACACTTGTATTACTCTACCTAGGGAATAGTGTCTGGGTCAGGGTAAAAAAAAAAACAGCTGTGATACTTTACCTAGGGAGAAGTGTCTGGGTCAGGGCCAAAAACAAAACCCACTTGTGATACTCTACCTAGGAAATAGTGTCTGAGTCAGGGTTAAAAACACTTGTGATACCTTATCTAGGGAATAGTGTTTGGATCAGGGTAAAAAGCACCTGTGATACTTTACTTAGGGAGTAGTGTCTGGGTCAGGGTAAAAAGCACTTGTGATACTTTACCTAGGAAATAGTGTCTGGGTCAGGGTAAAAAACACATGTCATACTCTACCTAGGGAGTAATGTCTGGGTCAGGGTAAAAAACACATGTCATACTCTAACTAGGGAGTAATGTCTGGGTCAGGGTAAGAAACACTTGTGATACTTTACCTAGGTGAAGTGTCTGGGTCAGGGTAAAATACACATGTCATACTCTAACTAGGGAGTAGTGTCTGGGTCAGGGTAAAATACACATGTGATACTCTAACTAGGGAGTAATGTCTAGGTCAGGGTAAAATACACATGTGATATTCTAACTAGGGAGTAGTGTCTGGGTCAGGGTAAAATACACATGTGATATTCTAACTAGGGAGTAGTGTCTGGGTCAGGGTAAAATACACATGTGATGCTCTAACTAGGGAGTAATGTCTGGGTCAGGGTAAAATACACATGTGATATTCTAACTAGGGAGTAATGTCTGGGTCAGGGTAAAATACACATGTGATATTCTAACTAGGGAGTAGTGTCTGGGTCAGGGTAAAATACACATGTGATATTCTAACTAGGGAGTAATGTCTGGGTCAGGGTAAAATACACATGTGATGCTCTAACTAGGGAGTAGTGTCTGGGTCAGGGTAAAAAAAAAACTTTTGATACTCTACCTGGGGAGTAGTGTCTGGGTCGAGGTTGGAAAACACTTGTGATACTTTACCTAGGGATTAATGTGTGTCAGGGCAACAAACAAAAAACAAAAAACAAAAAAAAAAAAAAAAAAAAATTACATTATTAATTTTTGATGGCAGGCATTTATTTAACATTATATAATTCTGACTCTTTATTCTTGTCATTAAACTATATGCATCAAAGCCTCTGAGATAACTTCAAGCCACCATAAGTGAAATTAAGATATATTTTTATATATGTGCTTTTTGTGGATATAATCTCAGTCATGTATTCTTATATGTCTGTCCACCTGTTGATATATCCATGTTATGTCCTCTTATATGTCTGTCCACCTGTTGATATATCCATATTATGTCCTCTTATATGTCTGTCCACCTGTTGATATATCCATATTATGTCCTCTTATATGTCTGTCCACCTGTTGATATATCCATATTATGTCCTCTTATATGTCTGTCCACCTGTTGATATATCCATATTATGTCCTCTTATATGTCTGTCCACCTGTTGATATATCCATATTATGTCCTCTTATATGTCTGTCCACCTGTTGATATATCCATATTATGTCCTCTTATATGTCTGTCCACCTGTTGATATATCCATATTATGTCCTCTTATATGTCTGTTTACCTGTTGATATATCCATATTATGTCCTCTTATATGTCTGTCCACCTGTTGATATATCCATATTATGTCCTCTTATATGTCTGTCCACCTGTTGATATATCCATATTATGTCCTCTTATATGTCTGTCCACCTGTTGATATATCCATATTATGTCCTCTTATATGTCTGTCCACCTGTTGATATATCCATATTATGTCCTCTTATATGTCTGTCCACCTGTTGATATATCCATATTATGTCCTCTTATATGTCTGTCCACCTGTTGATATATCCATGTTATGTCCTCTCATATGTCTGTCCACCTGTTGATATATCCATATTATGTCCTCTCATATGTCTGTCCACCTGTTGATATATCCATATTATGTCCTCTCATATGTCTGTCCACCTGTTGATATATCCATATTATGTCCTCTTATATGTCTGTCCACCTGTTGATATATCCATATTATGTCCTCTTATATGTCTGTCCACCTGTTGATATATCCATATTATGTCCTCTTATATGTCTGTCCACCTGTTGATATATCCATATTATGTCCTCTTATATGTCTGTCCACCTGTTGATATATCCATATTATGTCCTCTTATATGTCTGTCCACCTGTTGATATATCCATATTATGTCCTCTTATATGTCTGTCCACCTGTTGATATATCCATATTATGTCCTCTTATATGTCTGTCCACCTGTTGATATATCCATATTATGTCCTCTCATATGTCTGTCCACCTGTTGATATATCCATATTATGTCCTCTTATATGTCTGTCCACCTGTTGATATATCCATATTATGTCCTCTTATATGTCTGTCCACCTGTTGATATATCCATATTATGTCCTCTTATATGTCTGTCCACCTGTTGATATATCCATGTTATGTCCTCTTATATGTCTGTCCACCTGTTGATATATCCATGTTATGTCCTCTTATATGTCTGTCCACCTGTTGATATATCCATGTTATGTCCTCTTATATGTCTGTCCACCTGTTGATATATCCATATTATGTCCTCTTATATGTCTGTCCACCTGTTGATATATCCATATTATGTCCTCTTATATGTCTGTCCACCTGTTGATATATCCATATTATGTCCTCTTATATGTCTGTCCACCTGTTGATATATCCATATTATGTCCTCTTATATGTCTGTCCACCTGTTGATATATCCATATTATGTCCTCTTATATGTCTGTCCACCTGTTGATATATCCATATTATGTCCTCTTATATGTCTGTCCACCTGTTGATATATCCATATTATGTCCTCTTATATGTCTGTCCACCTGTTGATATATCCATATTATGTCCTCTTATATGTCTGTCCACCTGTTGATATATCCATATTATGTCCTCTTATATGTCTGTCCACCTGTTGATATATCCATATTATGTCCTCTTATATGTCTGTCCACCTGTTGATATATCCATATTATGTCCTCTTATATGTCTGTCCACCTGTTGATATATCCATATTATGTCCTCTTATATGTCTGTCCACCTGTTGATATATCCATGTTATGTCCTCTTATATGTCTGTCCACCTGTTGATATATCCATGTTATGTCCTCTTATATGTCTGTCCATCTGTTGATATATCCATATTATGTCCTCTTATATGTCTGTCCACCTGTTGATATATCCATATTATGTCCTCTTATATGTCTGTCCACCTGTTGATATATCCATATTATGTCCTCTTATATGTCTGTCCACCTGTTGATATATCCATATTATGTCCTCTTATATGTCTGTCCACCTGTTGATATATCCATATTATGTCCTCTTATATGTCTGTCCACCTGTTGATATATCCATATTATGTCCTCTTATATGTCTGTCCACCTGTTGATATATCCATATTATGTCCTCTTATATGTCTGTCCACCTGTTGATATATCCATATTATGTCCTCTTATATGTCTGTCCATCTGTTGATATATCCATATTATGTCCTCTTATATGTCTGTCCACCTGTTGATATATCCATGTTATGTCCTCTTATATGTCTGTCCACCTGTTGATATATCCATATTATGTCCTCTTATATGTCTGTCCACCTGTTGATATATCCATATTCAGCTCCATATAGTAGATAATAGTTTCAGGAACATAGACTTCACTTTAATGAAAATCAAGAAAAATAATGTAGATGCTTAAAAAATAGCTTATATTCCGCAAATAATGTTGGTAATAAGAAATCGTATACTAATATTATTTCTCATGTAATCAGTTTTTCATATCAAGTCATTTTGAATAGTCAAGCTATACTGTCCCCCAACATTTCTTGTTGTACTTGTTTTAAGATGGTCGAAAGGTCACCGACTCTAATTTATCAATTAAAGATAGAAAGTTTTGTCATATACTTTTGTCACTATAATTATTTCACGAATTTGATCGATCGGTGTTTTTTTCCTTTTTTTTTTTTCTTTCTTTTCTTTCTCAAATCGATAGTAATGCAACGCATTCAATGAAAAAACGTGCTTCGATAAGCATCTTTGCAGATTTTGTTTCTCCCTAGAACCTTGTATTCCAAATGTGGATTCGAATTCCGTACGTTAAAATATCATCCAACTTAATAGATACCCTGTGCTATAACCAATGTGGATCAATGAGAAATAACAGACAGTCATGCAATGCAATGACGACTTTACTTCTCTGTGTGTGCTAACTCATTTATCCCTGTCATCGAGCGTGTGATTGACATTTATATTTGTCGGTTTATATATTAATTATCTAATATTAACATTCTTTTCCAGGAGGATACTACAGCCTGACTGAGACACATTTGAAACCATTTATGTCCGAAACACGCATCTCTGTCTATATTAGAGAAATGCATACGTTTTCTTATTGTAGGGAACAAACCGACACTAAACGAAGACGTGTCAATGCATTTCAAATCTTACTCACTTCACGCCATCTTGGTGATATCACACTGACTGGAATCTGGTAAAGATAAAGAGGAAGGAAAATGAAGATGGTTTTTTAATTAAAGCCAAATATTGCAGGTCTTATCCTTGTGTTGACATATTCCACTAACAATATGTCAAAATCACTCATACCTTATCGACAGAAGTTGTTGGTGCCGAATTTGTAGATTTTATGATATTACATTCTGAAGTTATGGTGACATTTGCAGATTTCATGATGTTACATTCTGAAGTTATGCTGACACATGCAGATTTCATGATATTACATTCTGAAGTTATACCGACATTCGCACATTAAGTACTATTACACTTTGAAGCAATGACGAACTTCACAGGTTTAGTTCTATTACACTTTTGAAGCAATGACGATATTCACAGATTTAGTTCTATTACACTTTGAAGCAATGACGATATTCACAGATTTAGTTCTATTACACTTTGAAGCAATGACAATATTCACAGATTTTATTCTATTACACTTTGAAGCAATGACGATATTCACAGATTTTATTCTATTACACTTTGAAGCAATGACGATATTCACAGATTTAGTTCTATTACACTTTGAAGCAATGACGATATTCACAGATTTTATTCTATTACACTTTGAAGCAATGACAATATTCACAGATTTTATTCTATTACACTTTGAAGCAATGACGATATTCACAGATTTAGTTCTATTACACTTTGAAGCAATGACAATATTCACAGATTTTATTCTATTACACTTTGAAACAATGACGATATTCACAGATTTTATTCTATTACACTTTGAAGCAATGACAATATTCACAGATTTAGTTCTATTACACTTTGAAGCAATGACAATATTCACAGATTTGATTCTATTACACTTTGAAGCAAGGACGATATTCACAGATTTAGTTATATTACACTTTGAAGCAATTACGATATTCACAGATTTTATTCTATTACAATTTGAAGCAATGACAATATTCACAGATTTAGTTCTATTACACTTTGAAGCAATGACGATATTCACAGATTTAGTTCTATTACACTTTGAAGCAATGACGATATTCACAGATTTTATTCTATTACACTTTGAAGCAATGACGATATTCACAGATTTAGTTCTATTACACTTTGAAGCAATGACGATATTCACAGATTTAGTTCTATTACACTTTGAAGCAATGACAATATTCACAGATTTTATTCTATTACACTTTGAAGCAATGACGATATTCACAGATTTTATTCTATTACACTTTGAAGCAATGACAATATTCACAGATTTTATTCTATTACACTTTGAAGCAATGACAATATTCACAGATTTTGTTCTATTACACTTTGAAGCAATGACAATATTCACAGATTTTATTCTATTACACTTTGAAGCAATGACGATATTCACAGATTTTGTTACATTTCACCCTTAAGCTATTACAATATCCATGTGGTAAACTGAACGTTATAAATTACATATTGATCCCTAAATAAAAAAAACAGAACATTCAGTACCATTTGAATGTCCCTATCACACTGGCAGTGTTAGAAGAGTATAATACAAAAGTATTGTTGAATTAAATATGGAATCAACTACTTATCTGTCTTAGTTAAGAAATGTTAATTTTGCGTGCAAATTTCTTAATTGAAAATTGTATTTTAAACTCTAATTTATACTGATTATGAAAGAATTTTAATATCATCTTAAATTTAATGTACTATTTTCAAATTCATTCGAAGATAAAGCAAGTAAAATTTTCTCAGGGAGAAATGTAAAATTTTGGGAGCATAATGCAAACCTTTTGCCTTTTTTTTCTTCTAACGCAGACAGTTATTAATGATCCGAAATCCACATGAATATTTGATATACCTAATTAACAAGATAACGTCAAATTAGTTAATAACCTCTGGTTTGATGTGGTAATTAATCTTCATAATTTGTACATGTCACTTTCATCTGTCTGCACGTGTCACTTCCTAAACCGACAACTGATTCCATCAAACTAAAACTGGGGTGATTATAATTTGCTTGTGAAAACCGACACCTGAATAGATTAAGAGAGTAAAGCCTTTTTACAAAGTTGTAATTGTCCATTTGATATATCATGATTAATATGTGGGGTCAATATGTGTTGTAATTGTCCATTTGATATATCATGATTAATATGTGGGGTCAATATGTGTTCCTTCGAGGTAATATACAACATGCAGTATATTATTTATTTAGTCGAGTAACATTATACTTTGTGTAATCCTGCACTCTATAAGCTTACTTAGTGTCAGATATTTTTCAAAATGTACGAATTATCGTCTAAATATGAACTCCAATTTAACCACACCGGTATTTAGACTAAAGGAAGAATCGAAATTATTCTGGCATTAACGATAAACCTCCCCCAGGTATTATAAACACATGGTTCTCCGGAACGCAATGTTTCTTCTTTTTTTTCTGGTTTTGTGTGTGTGTGTGTGTGTGTGTGTGTGTGTGTGTGTAAAAATGACGTTATGATGATGCAGCTTTCTGCTTCCGCAGCCGACTGACCTTGTATATTAGGGTACAATGTTTAGACATATATTAATGTTATCTGAAAGTTTCAGTTTAACAAAACACCTTATCGTTGTTAAAACTATGTCACAAGCTTTCTGCTTACATAGAAGTGATAGGATCTCCTAGCAAATCAGGATATAAACTATGTCACAAGCTTTCTGCTTACGGAGAAGTGATAGGATCTCCTAGCAAATCAGGATATAAACTATGTCACAAGCTTTCTGCTTACATAGAAGTGATAGGATCTCCTAGCAAATCAGGATATAAACTATGTCACAAGCTTTCTGCTTACGGAGAAGTGATAGGACCTCCTAGCATATCAAGATATAAAGTATGCCACACGCTTCCAGTAAAAATATATAATTCATTTTTCACGAGATAATTTATTCTCCTCTTGGGTGTAAGCATGATTTTGAAAATTGGATGGTCCTGGTGCTGGTTTTGTTAATGATTATTTATCACTTACTGAAAGTTTACCTTGTACAATGGAATGGTTTATGACTGACATAAATTATCGTTACGGTATTGGAAGCCACGTCACTTTATTAAACCTGCCAAATGTCAGTCACAGGTTCAACAGGCTGCCTAATTTGCCATTTTTTTCATACAACTGAAACGTCTGCTTTCTTGCAACCTTTACGCCATCTGACGGAACTGAACACCTCTGTCAGTGAATAATGTGTGTCTCTCATGAACATTAAAGAGGTTCCGTGGTAACTCAGTTGGTAGAGTGTCGAACTCGTAATCCAAGCGTCGTGGTTTGATACCCGCCCAGGTCAGCCTCGGTCGGCTGCTTTGGTGAGTCCTTGTGGAAGGCTCTTAGATTCCATCTCCTCGGCATTATATAAAAAATAAATGTTTTAAAAGTGCCGTTAAAAAATCAGTAAAAGACATGAACATTAAAACATTCAACATGAAAAGCATGGAGTTTTTTTAAGTAGAGTTTAGAAGCCGCAGTGGCTCAGTGGTTAGCGTACTGGACTCGCCACCAAAAGGGTGCGGGTTCGAATCCTTCCATTGAATCAGCCCTGGTCAGTTACCGTGTGTGTCCTTGGGCAAGGTACTTGACTCCAGTTGCCTCAGCACTCAATAGCCTACGTTGTGTTGCTGTACCGTAACACGCAAAACCAAACTTAAGTTGGAGATAGGAAAGATCACGGTATTCTAAGCTGGGCACTGTTTGGTAATATGTAAAACAGTGATTCGCTGACACGACGAGTGACTGTTTGGCGGAGAAAACACGAAGAAAAGTCAAGTCTACCTCTTTCTATAGGTACTTTAAACCCGAAGAAAAGTCACGTCTACCAATTAATAGAGGTACCTTTAACCCAAACAGAATCAATCTGGCGATTTTATTTGTATACTATGGGCGGGACGAAATGGGCGGGACGAAATGGGCGGGACGAAATGAAGTAAATCGTTTTTCTGTGGTTTTATACACGCATCATATACCTTCGGATGGCAATGGTGAAGCTGTTTCACATAAGGAAAACATTAATAATAATGGAACACTTTCTGATAGTTCAACATTAATCATATGTGAGTTGAAGATACTCTTTTGTTATCCACGACACTTTTTAAAAATTCCAAATCAATAAGCTAAAAAGAATGTATGTCGTAGATGGAAAAAGCTTTTCCAAGAGACATTAAATTGGGTAAGTGACAATAAATAATGATTTATTTACCTTGTACCGGAATGAAATGAATATTTTCCCAGACGCTTCAGGTGCAGAGTAGAATCAACTGATGTGGGAGTTACGATATCTAGTTATCCCCAATTATATTATCAGCCGATTTTTACACATCTGAAAGATTATAAAGAGATTTCATCTTACCTTTATTTGCCCCTGTGAATCGATGCCTTCCTGCATACAACATTTCCTCAGTATCATACTTGAAGTTCAAAAGTATGCTTCTTATTAAAAGAAGTGTATTTGAATCATTGTTAAACAAACAGCGTACCTTCAACACAATAGAAATATTTATTACTACAAATTTACATATTTTTCTATTGACTGTAATTGTCAACAACTACGTCTGACGTCATTTCAGCTACGGGCGTGAATTTGGCACCCGCAAATAGAGGATTATCATCTTTCGTTTGAAAAAGAATGTTGGTATTTATGAATAACGATTTTACTAACCTTTGAACTTTAAAAGAATAATTAATGTATACTCGAGGATCTATTATTATTATTATTATTATTAATTTAATCAAAGATAAAGAAAGAAGAAGAATGTTATGTTATGTTATTACTGTAGTATTGCCATCTTCCTTGAAAGACCAATTTTTGGCGCTAAGCGAAATGTTACCCTCTAAATATTTTGATGTACAAAATCAGTCCAGGATTTCTATGCTGCATGGTCTTTAGTGCGCATGCACAGCTTGATGTGACTTAAGCGTTTGTGACTTGCCGTATTCAGTTGTATCTCCTACATCACTTGCTGCATTTGGCTGTATCTTTTACATCATTTGTTGTCTTCAGCTGTATCTTCTTCGCCGTTTTCTGCATTTGGCTGTATCTTATACATTTCTTGCTATATTCAGCTGTATCTCCACATCGTTTGATGTGTTTGGCTGTATCTTGGATATGCCTTGCTGTATTCAACTGTATCTTTTGCATAATTTGCTGTGATTAGCTGTATTTTCCGCATCACGTGCTGTATTCCGCTGTATCTTCTACATCTTGTGTTATCTTCGGCTGTATTTTCTACATCGCTTCCTGTATTGAACTGTATCTTCTGCATCATTTGCCGTATTCAGCTGTATATTTTCCATTATTTCTGTATTCAGCTGTATCTTCTACATCGCTTGCTGTTTTCAACTGTATCTTTTGAGTAATATTACAATTTCCAAAGTTTGTAACCTGATATACAACAGGTTCGTGTATCACCAACGCAAGCAGAGTACTGCTAGCATAATTGTCAAAAAATGTTCAGATGCTGTGTGAAAGTTTTTAAAAGTCACATATCTTCTACATCAGTTGATGCATTCCACTGAAAGTTTGGGATAATATTTCTCTATGTTTAAAGTTGTCACTGGTATGCTAGGTGTTCCTGTCTTGCCTGCATAGACAGAAAGATATGTCTTACTAAAGTTGTTACTGGTATGCTAGGTGTTCCTGTCTTGCCTGAATAGACAGAAAGATACGTCTTCATGACGCCGTTTACATGCGAAGCAATGCGTTCCGCGGAATTCTTTAGGAATTTATCCCAATAATAGGCCGCTGAAAGAAATGTTTCTAGACTAAAATAAATAAAAAAATAAATAAATAAATAAATAAAATAAGTAAATAAATAAATACACAAAAGTTAAAATTAATTCTACTCTGTTTTGTATGACTGAACTGATTACAAAAAAGTTAATTTTAAAACTTAACATGGTGCAAACCAGACTTTGATATACATAAAATGTCAAATATAAAATTGTAATAGTGGCTACACGTATTACTTCGTGACCTATATTCGATGTGAAGCACTTTATGTGCTCCTTTTTCCATGTCTGTGTTTCTAGTAGTGCTGGCAGCGACGTTGCTATATTTCGTATTATGTAAAAGAAAATAAAAACCTCGACACTTCTGAATCCAATTAAAAAAACTATAAAAACAAACAAACAAACAAACAAACAAACAAACAAACAAGCAACAACAACAACAACAACAACAACAACAACAACACAATACTATGCATTCTTATTATGCAGACTGGCACAGTCTCTCAATTCAATACATTCCGGACCCTTCAAAAACAAGACAAGACTTGTTGCAGGGTACAGTCTAATGCCGCTATACTGCCAAAACTGTTAGGTAATTGCAACTTTGGATTACCACTATGACTGTTTCTCAATATTCGTCCTGATAATGGCAGCGCTGAGCGATACTGCTTGAACCAATGCAAGGTTGACGCGGATTTATACTTTGTCCGCTGTTCTGGCCAAGATATATCGCATGTAAAAATATATATGTATCTTATCTTACATTTTTCAACGTTTAATTGTATTACTGTAAATATTTACGAAATAGCAATATTTATTAATTATGTGATTTTTGCGTATTATTTATATGATGCCGGTAAATGGTTGTTTTTATGGAAAGACTAGACGCGTATCAACTCGAAAAATTTAGCGGCGCGTACAAATTATCGGTTCTGCGGTATTGTTGAACTAACGCTTATTCGAAAATGTATTTTAAAAAATATTATAAATATTCATTTTATTGTAACGATTTTGGAAATAAAAAAGGCATGCAAACTATTCTTTTAAACTCTCGAGATCTAAAGAGTGATAAAATATTGAAAATCAAACGTATATTCTCTGTAGTTCCTAAATTATCATATCACACTCATATCGATATGTATGACGATATTGGTAATGAGATGGTTTGATTTAGACAGTTTGGAAAGAACCACACCACAAAAAGCCTGCTTTTGGGCCTGTTCTCACTGTTCAAACGCACCCACTTAATAAATTATCATTACGGATTGCTAAGTATACCGTCAGATTACGGTCGCAAGGTTAAAGAACAAGGAACATTAACGTGATTTATATCAGACGGCATTGCATATTGAGGCCCTCGAAAGGAATTTGGTAAGAAATAGAAAAAGAAACAGTCAAGAGACAACAACCAACACGGAAACATCAAACTCTTATGCTGCTGCCACTTGTACTACTGCTACTACTACTATTACTACTGGGGACCCGGGTGGTAGAGTTGTCTAAGGTGCATGCCTTTACAGATCACTAACATCTCACCTCTGTCCGCGTGGGTTCAGGCTCGGCCAACGTGGGTATGTGAGAAAGTTTGCCAGTAGCTTCCCGTGGGTCGGTGGTTCTTCCTAGAGTTTTCCCGGGTTCTTCCTCCACCAAAAATACTGCCCGCTATATATAGCCTATCATGTGCTGAAAAATGGCGTTAAACCCATAGCAACCGACGAACTATTACTACTACTTTTACTATTACTAGTACTACTACTATCATCATCTCAGCCTCTAAGAATAGTGTGAGGAGGATACTTTTCAATCTACCATCTTTACTTTCTTCTATGACTATTATCGTAACTGTCACCCATATCATCGTTGCGTCATCATTGTCATGGTCAGGTTCATCTTTATCATTGGGGAAAAAAGTTTTTTTCTCTTCAGTTATTTTTAAATGTGCATGATGGTCATTATTTAATATGTGTTCACTAGTTAATTTTGGCAAGCAAACAATAAACCAAATAGTCATGTGGGATATATGAAGCCTTTCCCGCATCAGTAACCAGTTTCATGTAATTATTCTCATATCCACAGAATATTGGCCAGGTCCGAAATGAGTAATTTATAACTTATTGTACGTGCGACGCGATTTTCTTTAGCTGAGCGCCTCTGGCAACCTCAAAATGATCCGTGCGTGTTGCTAGCAGAGTCTTCGTTTGAAAACTAGATGCAGATGTTACACTCATTTTCGGGCTCCTGTTTCTCTGTTTGCTCATTAGGATAATATGTATCAATTAGCTGGTACTTACAGTCTAATTCTTGAGGTAATACTTATTTGAGTGCTGGCAATTAACATCTGCACATGTGTGTTCTCCCCCCCCCCCCCCCGCCACATTCTTCCCACTCCCGCGAATCAGCATGTGAAAGGAAACAGAAGACTTTATTACTACAAACAAATCTAGTACCTTGACGGAAATTGCCATTTATATCGCCACGCTCCTCTGACACAATGTGGGGATAACGTGAGTCTCACGTGTGCGTGCTTATGTACACATGTCTCCTGATTCTCCTACACCATTCAACATCTGAACGTTTGGGGATGGTGCTGCTTTGATGCTGTCTTCTTTTTAAAAATATTGTTTGCTATGGCAGACGACTATGAATATTGTTTGCCATAGCAGACGACTATCAATATTGTTTTTCATAGCAGACGACTATCGATATTGTTTGCCATAGCAGACGACTATCAATATTGTTTGCCATAGCAGACGACTATCAATATTGTTTGCTACGGCAGACGACTACCAATGTTGTTTGCCATAGCAGACGACAATCAGTATTGTTTGCTACAGCAGACGACTATCAATGTTGTTTGCCACAGCAGACAACTATCAATATTTGTTTGACACAATAAACAACTGTCAATGATATATTTACAGTCCCTTGAGCAATATTTAACATGAGGTTTGCAAAGTTGTTGTTTTTAGTTTGCATGATTCACAGGGGGGACGGGGGCGGGGGAAACCAGTGGTCTAAGGCGCTCATCTTTACATATCACTGATATCACAAATCTGTCTGTGTGGGTACGAGTCTCGGGCTCGGGTATATGAGAAAGTTGTCAGTAGTCTCCCGTGGGTCGGTGGTTTTTCCCGGGGTTTTCCCAGGTTCTTCCTCCACCAGATATACTGGCCGCCATATATAGCCTATCATGTGCTGAAAAATGGCGTTAAACCCACAAAAGCACAAACCGCATGTTTCACATCTTCAGCGTTATATTAACTGTCGTACAACGAAATTGCGTTAAAACCAGTTCAAGACACACACACACACACACACACACACACACACACACACACACACAACTGAATAAGTATGCGTCGAAAATCAACGACTATAAATGTCTACAGATCTTGTCGACCCCATTGTAGCAACAACGAAGAATATGGGTTTCAAAAAAGCAAAAACTTTAATATTGAGATTTTTATTAATTTTTTCTTCATATCAATGACTTAGTTTATAATAACACCATGCTAGAATATTGCTAGATACCAATCAAATTGTTCAGGTAATCCGATAACAGCATGTAATGTTTAAATCTTCTACCATTTTAAAAAATGGAAATACACATTATGTACAAACTTGACATACACTGCAACATATCTCTTGATACATAAAACATGCATTGGGTTTCAATCATCAAATTTTGTGTTTTATACAATTATAAATCTTGCCTATTATACTATTCTTTATATTTAACATGACTTTATGGGGTACATCATAATTGCAAAAATTATTTTATTCATCTGTACTTATCTACTTGTCACGAACAAGTACAGTATTTTTGCAAAAAATACAAAAGAAAAGATAAAAAGATACAAAAAGAAAAAGATAATTTGAATTAATATCGTACACCCCCCCCCCAAAAAAAAACAAAAAAAAACAAAAAAAAAACATAATTTAAATTCATACCCTACATAAAAGATAATTGGATTCATACCAAAATACAGATAATTTTAATTCTTACCGTACAACAAAAAATCATCAAGCTTTTATGCGTTCAAAGCCTTTAACATATTTCAGATTATTTCTGTCGAGTCAATACTGGGTCAATTATGACAATAGCAATTGCGCATTTTATGGCACGAGTCAAGATTCCACAAAACAAAACAAGGTGATGTTTGCATTGACTGCGAATGGCAAGAGTCAAGATTCCACAAAACAAAACAAGATGATTTTTGCATTGACTGCGACTAATAATTGTTTATGCTAGTTATTACGCATTGCATGGTGATGCAGTCACCTTATCTCTATGTTTACTCAGGCCCTACCTTCTGTGTTGTAAATTCATTGATTCAAATAAATTATAGTTCACGACAGAAAAGAGTCATATTACGCAGCTTTGATCAAGGCCAAATATTTTTTTTTCAAATTGAATAAATTAATTATCCATTAAATAGAAAACATTTAACCCAAGGAACCGTCGGTCGTTATTGAAAGAGAGCAATGCTTTACTCTGACTTATTGATTGTGGCTTTGAACATTATAATTATTATTAATATATTCAATTACAGCAATTAATGCATATTAAAAGCTCCACTTTTCTGGCATGATCAAAAGTTTGCTAAATGTCCCTGTATAAAGTTCTAGTCAGAGGTGTCATTGGAAAAAAGGAGTTTAATGAGGCAGATCAATAATAATTTCATAATTATTCCAAAGTCTCTCTCTCTCTCTCTCTCTCTCTCTCTCTCTCTCTCTCTCTCTCTCTATATATATATATATATATATATATATATATATATATATATATATAAATATATATATATATATAAATATATATATATATATCATACTAAAAGATATATGTACTATGACTATGCTGAACAAAAGTTGTTTTCCAAATTTGTTTCATTGATGGCGATACAATTACGATGTGCAGCATTGGCTAAATGTAATTTAGATATACTCCTAAAGTATATAGCTTTTAATAAAATTTCATATTCAAATTATGTCAATTATGAAAGTAGTTACTTGACATACCGTCATATATAATTTGGGAGGATTCAAAATTAATTACTCACATATTCATAAACAAAGTAACGACCTTCCTTCGTTCCGTGCTATTGATTTGTGTTTTCATTTTGCTGTATGTACTCTTGTCCAATATCTGAAACGATTATTAAATAATTTATTTATGATTTCATTCATGTAATCAATTTATTTCTCTCTCTCTCTCTCTTGCGGTCTGACTATTTTTAATATGTAAAGTTGCGTTCTTACTATTTTTAATATGTAAAGTTGCTGTCTGACTATTTTTAATATGTAACATTGCGGTCTGACTATTTGTAATATGAAACATTGCGGTCTGACTATTTTAAGTGCCTAAGCGTATTAAACTTGTCTAATGTCTAGAACAGTATTCAAAGTTAAACTTTTTAATTTTTCCTCTTTTTTTTTTCAACGATTACATTCGAAAAATTGTACTATGAATTTTTCTTCGGTAGTCACAACAAAACGTGCTTCGTCGTGGTGGCATTGAATGGTTTGCTTGAAAATCAACTGCTTTTGCTTCTATCGTGGTGATCATATGCTTTTGTTCCAGTCTCCATTTTCAAAATGGCACTCAAAGACTTTAACCTGTTAGTTATGAAAGCTATCTTTATATTGAATTTGAATGAGTAAGGAATACAAAGTTATTTAATTCTTTTTCTTTCATAGCATGTAAACACTTTTGTCCAATATCATGTGGCAAAATCATGGTAAACGTTGCCTAAAATTTATATAAAAAAAAGGAATATATTTAAAGTCCAGCATTCAATTGTTGAACATTTTGCTTCCATGATAAAACATTTCCGAGTTTTTAAAAAGAGTGACATCTTGAATTTCGCGTGAAGAGCATGCATAACACGCAGTGAAAAATTGTCATCTTGTACATTTTCGATCTTGTTCAATATTTAAGCAAAACCGTTTAACAAATTAGAATAAACACAGGTTATCAGTATTACAAAAAAGAAATGTTATTTTAAGTAGAATATCTACGATAATACAAAATAAACAAGTGTGTGAAACTCCTTTTCAAAGGTCTTTTTAAAAAAAAAAATTGGCAGCGATAAAAATGTTTCTATTATATTTCTTGTCATATTTAGTCTGAATTATTAAATCATTTGTACAAAGCAAGGCACACTGGTCCACTGACTTGAAATCATTTGTACAAAGCAAGGCACACTGGTCCACTGACTTGAACTCATTTGTACAAAGCAAGGCACACTGGTCCACTGACTTGAAATCATTTGTACAAAGCAAGGCACACTGGTCCACTGACTTGAACTCATTTGTACAAAGCAAGGCACACTGGTCCACTGACTTGAAATCATTTGTACAAAGCAAGGCACACTGGTCCACTGACTTGAACTCATTTGTACAAAGCAAGGCACACTGGTCCACTGACTTGAACTCATTTGTACAAAGCAAGGCACACTGGTCCACTGACTTGAACTCATTTGTACAAAGCAAGGCACACTGGTCCACTGACTTGAACTCATTTGTACAAAGCAAGGCACACTGGTCCACTGACTTGAACTCATTTGTACAAAGCAAGGCACACTGGTCCACTGACTTGAACTCATTTGTACAAAGCAAGGCACACTGGTCCACTGACTTGAACTCATTTGTACAAAGCAAGGCACACTGGTCCACTGACTTGAACTCATTTGTACAAAGCAAGGCACACTGGTCCACTGACTTGAAATCATCATCGAGGACTACTCTTTATTACATTTAAATCATATGTAATAGAAATGTATGTTTAATTGATATCTGAATCTTTTTACATAATATCAACATGATAGAATTGTATGTTTAATTGATATCTGAATCTTTTTACATAATATCAATGTAATAGAAATGTATGTTTAATTGATATCTGAATCTTTTTACATAATATCAACATGATAGAATTCTATGTTTAATTGATATCTGAATCTTTTTACATAATATCAATGTAATAGAAATGTATGTTTAATTGATATCTGAATCTTTTTACATAATATCAATGTGATAGAATTGTATGTTTAATTGATATCTGAATCTTTTTACATAATATCAACATGATAGAATTGTATGTTTAATTGATATCTGAATCTTTTTACATAATATTAATGTGATAGAATTGTATGTTTAATTGATATCTGAATCTTTTTACATAATATCAATGTGATACAATTGTATGTTTAATTGATATCTGAATCTTTTTACATAATATCAATGTGATAGAATTGTATGTTTAATTGATATCTGAATCTTTTTACATAATATCAATGTGATAGAATTGTATGTTTAATTGATATCTGAATCTTTTTACATAATATCAATGTGATAGAATTGTATGTTTAATTGATATCTGAATCTTTTTACATAATATCAACATGATAGAATTGTATGTTTAATTGATATCTGAATCTTTTTACATAATATTAATGTGATAGAATTGTATGTTTAATTGATATCTGAATCTTTTTACATAATATCAATGTGATAGAATTGTGTGTTTAATTGATATCTGAATCTTTTTACATAATGTCAATGTGATAGAATTGTATGTTTAATTGATATCTGAATCTTTTTACATAATATTAATGTGAAAGAATTGTATGTTTAATTGATATCTGAATTTTTTTACATAATATCAACGTGATAGAATTGTATGTTTAATTGATATCTGAATCTTTTTACATAATATCAACGTGATAGAATTGTATGTTTAATTGATATCTGAATCTTTTTATATAATATCAATGTGATAGAATTATATGTTTAATTTATATCTAAATCTTTTTACATAATATTAATTTGATAGAATTGTATGTTTAATTGATATCTGAATCTTTTTACATCATATCAATGTGATAGAAATGTATGTTTAATTGATATCTGAATCTTTTTACATAATATTAATGTGATAGAATTGTATGTTTAATTGATATCTGAATCTTTTTACATCATATCAATGTGATAGAAATGTATGTTTAATTGATATCTGAATCTTTTTACATCATATCAATGTGATAGAATTGTATGTTTAATTGATATCTGAATTTTTTGACATAACATCAAGGGCTTACATATCTGCTTGAATTGCCTCAAAACATATGAAATAGAAATAGAGCTTATTTTATGAATTTATGATTCTTGAAGGTCGCTAAACAAGTGACTTTTTCACTATTGTACATTTGTACTTATTTATGCGCATACCCAAGTGAGATAAAAATTCTTTATCGTAAAATAAAAGTTTTCAAAAAATTTCAACATAAATCTCATCAAACCGCGTCCTCCGATCTTTAATTTGTTCAAGGCAATCTAACAGCTGCTCTTTTATATTTGGTAACAAGTCACTGGAAATAGTAAATCAGTATTTATACCTAGAGTTGCTGTTAAAAAAACAACAGTTGATTTGATTCGGCAAAAAGAGAATTGCTGCACACGCTTTAAAATCCTTGTTTGTCCTGTACAAAAGAATAAGAAATTTACCATCGGATTTACAATTGAAACTTTTGATAATACTGTTTTGCTCATATTGTCATATGGATGCCATATATGGGTTTCTAGTGATAATACTGTTTTGCTCATATTGTCATATCGATGCCATATATGGGTTTCTAGTGATAATACTGTTTTGCTCATATTGTCATATGGATGTCATATATGGGTTTCTAGTGATAATACTGTTTTCTGAGCATGAACACATTGATTTCTTGCGATGAGTTTTATATTTAAGAACAAATTCTCCACTGTACATGTTATTTGGAGAAATGGGTAGGTTTACTACGAACATTTTGATCAAAATTAGAGCTGTTTATTTTCGTCTTGATTTTATTACTAGAAAATTTTTAAATTGCTTCTCTTAGACTATTTATACTCGGCTGTTTTGAAATCGCAAAAGAACACTGGAGTTTATTCACAACATAAAATATATGCAAACAAAGAATGAAGAAAACAAAGAAACAATACCATGTTTCACACAGGCTTTTAAGTTGCTCTTACAGACCAATACTATAGTTGATCCAGAAAGGGAACATGAATGGACAAAGACAAACATTAAAAATCACTGCAGTTTTAATGTACTTTATCTTAATGGTGTATATGACTGATTGCTCTTGTCAGTATTCTGTAGTCCAAAGAGACGCGATATTTATTTTAGCTGCGAAGGTAATAAATCTGCACAAATTCAGACAATAATCGTAAATTTTGGGCTTATGGCAACTTTAGCAAGTAGAAGAAAATATCATACTTAGCCCTAAATTAGAACCAGAAGTTCCAGATTAAGATACGTTACACTTAAATATCTTCTGTGTTGTAAACTTGCTGATGGGGTGTAGCAAGCCAGGCAATTAATCTTTCAACAACTTTTATAAGTAATGGCAATAGTTCCAACGAAAATCATAACTTATGAGCCAAGCAAAGTAAAGTGCACAGTTGCGATAAATTTGCGAACTCCAGGACTGGCGCACATATTCATTTTTCAAATTCATACGCACTTTACTTGTTATCTTCATTGCACATTAAAGATAATAACTGAAAACGGATAATAGCATCATAAGAAAAAATGGAGTTGAGTCTTGTAATTGCTGCCAGAAAAAAAATTGTTGGCTCTGTAAGACGGTAATAGATCTATTGTAGATATTACTTCTAATTCAAACTCAGAGATACTAGTATAATACAAGATGGATAGATTTCAGATTTTAAATGATCTTTCCTTCATTAAGTAAAGATTTAAAAGGAAACATTGAGATAAATGTAAAAAAAAATAACAGTACAGTCCTCCACTTGTGTAGATTAAAAAAAAAAGGCAAAGCAATCGACGCATGAACTTGACGTCAGCAAATGTAGATATTTAAAACAAAATGTTTGGTCACATTGACTGAACTCTGCCTTTGTGACAATAATATGTTTTATTGCTATCATCGCTACTCTCTTTGTGCGATTTAAAATGATATTTACAGTTCAAAATGGAATTTTTTAAGTGTACTCATTTCACTCGTTCCAGATAAATATTGACGCTTATTTTGTAAGTATACTCATTTCACTCGTTCCAGATAAATATTGACGCTTATTTTGTAAGTGTACTCATTTCAATCCATCCAGATAAATATTGACGCTTATTTTGTAAGTGTACTCATTTCACTCGTTCCAGATAAATATTGACGCTTATTTTGTATGTGTACTCATTTCACTCGTTGCAGATAAATATTGACGCTTATTTTGTAAGTGTACTCATTTCACTCGTTCCAGATAAATATTGACGCTTATTTTGTCTACAATTTTTCTTGCTTATTGTAAAGACCAACTCACGTCACCGCCTGAGTTGTAAAGGTGTCTTCATCAAAGAATGCATAACTTGTGCAATCAGGGTTGGTTGGCTGGCTGGTTGGTTGGTTGGCTGGCTGGTTGGTTGATTGGCTGGTTGATTGGTTGTTTGTTTGGCTGGTTGGTTGGTTAGTTGGTTGGTTGGTTGGTTAGCTGGCTGGTTGGTTGGTTGGCTGGCTGGCTGGTTGGTTGGTTGGCTGGTTGATTGGTTGGCTGGTTGGTTGGTTAGTTGGTTGGTTGGTTAGCTGGCTGGTTGGTTGGCTGGCTGGTTGGTTGGTTGGCTGGCTGGTTGGTCTCTACGGCACACTGGTCTCTTTACATCGATATATCCACTATGGGAAATTAGAAAAATACGTCTTTTAAAATTTTGGACTCTAATATTGGTAAATAGAGATAGTTTGATTTTTAGAACTAATACTATCTTAAAAAGCTGATAACGGTATAATGGGAAAACTTGGTCATTTCAAGTTATATCTCTGTCAGATGATCTAGGATTTTTTTTTTCGTATGAGGCAATCAATTTGATATCGTGATTTCAGTCAGTGAAATAAGAGACAGAGTTTTTGATCAGTCTTATGTCTTTACAGTGTTATGTTCCAATTCTCAGGTGGTACTGCCCACTAGTGTTCATTGCAGGTTAATGCTTTTGTTGCTTATTGGCTTTGTCTCGAAACTGTAAGTCACGTGATCACCGTAGGTCAGAGTTGAGACTCAATCCGCCATTACCGTAATGAAAAGGAGCTTACAGTTTGGCTCCTGTATTTCTAGTTCCTTCTGGTCACGTTGTAACCCTGGAAAGCAATATCTGCAAGTAATGATTAATGTGACTATATTAGATTACTTAGACATAATTATTAATAGAGTAAGTTTTGTATAAATAGTTTAGTCGGAGTGGATATCTAGCATTTAATGATACATACTGGAGAAAACCATACAACTGTGAAGTTTACATTTAATGGCATGATTTTTTAGTTGCATTGTGAACACCTGCATATACTGTAGTTCTGTATTACAGAAAGCAATAACAGAAGCCCTGCCAGCATTTGCCGTAGCCTCGGTAGTTTAATTTGTTGGTTAATTGCAGTGTGCTGTAAGAACTGATACGACGATGCAAGACTTAAGTAAAACATTATAAATGAGAAATGGCTAGTATATACCATCAGACACATATTTGTTCATTTTATGGCCTAGTTGTAAAGGTATACACACTACACATTGTTGTGTGGATATGTAAATCGGCATGTTCTCGGTATTCAAGGGTGTAATGAAATACTGTATTTTTGTTTTCTTTCAGTTTCACACCGGTTCCGACTAATTCTGACTCTGAATGATTTCAGCTGATTCTGATTCTACCGATTCCAATTAAACTTTACAAAGATATTCAAGTTGTTGTTTCAGTTAAATACAATGGAGTCCAGAAGATATTTAAGTTGTTGTTTCAGTAAAATACAACGGAGTTCAGAAGACCATCCTGTCTTCGCATAGATTGTTGGGACTGTTTATCTATCTGTTTAGTCGCGCAGGGTCACGCACAACGACGACAGAATAACCCGTATAAGTAAAAATGGATATCCCCTGTGAGGTCATCAAACAAGCTAGAGTGTTATTCCTTCTATACAGTGGCGTACTAAGGGTAAATGGCACACGGGGCGACGATGATTGCCCAAAGGGCCATAATACGAGCCCCGAATTTTTATCAACTGTTTTTGGCGCCCCAATACCTCTGGCGCCCGGGATAACTGCCCCGTCTGCCCCCCTCCCCACCCCCACCCCCCCACCCCCGTTAGTACGCTACAGCTTGTGTAAAGAATATGTATGATTTGAAGAGTACATGTATGCAATAAATGAAACTTGTTTTAAAATTGCACTAAGTAGATTTATTGTAATATTGCATAACTTGATTATAGAAATGGGTTGTTATGAGGGAATACCAAGAGCTCTCGAAAACGAATCTCATCTTTTTCCTTGTTTGTCCATTTATAAGGAATAGAGAAGAAAATATTTACAACGATATTATTGTTCATGGCCGAATATGGAAAACTTGAAAGCAATAATGTCCGCAAATTTAAAAACAATCTTAAACACAGTCTAAATTTGTGTACATTGAGCAACATATAAGGTCAGAAAATAACTAATTGTCTACACGTAATTAGTGACTATATTGCATTTTAAAACTAAGAGAAATACTTATAATTTGATCAGTACATTTTATGTAAGTTTAATTGTAATTGTTTTTGTTGTTGATTTTCACTAAATATAATCCATATTATATTTAATACTCCATGCAATTACGTTATTTATCCTCTGCAGCAATACATGTTTGCATCCTCACGTCTGCAGCTATCCATTGCTTTTGCATCCTCACGTCTGTAGCTATAAATTGCTTTTGCATCCACACGTCTGTAGCTATAAATAGCCTTTGTATCCTCACGTCTGTATGTATAAATTGCTTTTGCATCCATACGTCTGTAGCTATAAATAGCTTTTGCATCCTCACGTCTGTAGGTATAAATTGCTTTTGCATCCACACGTCTGTAGCTATAAATAGCTTTTGCATCCTCACATCTGTAGCTATAAATTGCTTTTGCATCCTCACGTCTGTAGCTATAAATTGCTTTTGCAGTTTGATATTAAAACTTATTGTGTTCTGTTCTATTTATTTATTATATCATGCCGAGGAAATGGGTGCTAAGTGCCATTCCCAACGACACGTCGACTCTTGCGCTCTACCAACTGAACTACCACGGTTCCAGTCGAGGTACAAAAAAATATTGAAATTTGCTTTGTCTTTTACGCCTTCATTTGTAATATTATTTTTACCAGTAAACTTTCAGACCGTTCAGATCAGTTCATCTGTTTATATTTTTGAAAATCTTCAATGTTGTCCACCAAGGTTTACCTAAGTTTTAACTTAGTAGATTCTGAGCCCTTGTTCTGTGAAACGGGGTGAGACAAACAACAGAATGAGACATACTTGTAGTTAGAAGGAAAAACACAGTCTAAATCAATTTTTCAAACTGTGTCACAGAAAATGTCCTCTATATCTGATTTCAGTTATATCAAATCAGCGAAACTTTGATTAAAAAATAAATACAGTACAGTTCTCAACTTGAGTAGATTAAAAACATTTACTAAAACTCCCTGCCTTTGTGTCGACAATATGTTCCGTTGCTATTCACTTTGTAGCAATTCAAAATGATATTTTCAGATGAAAAGGGAATGATGTATCTATTTATTTACTCACATTTTCTATCAATATCAAAGAATTATGGCATTTATGAAAATACATTAATATATTGGCTTTCATTGGGAAAATCATCAAAGAGTAATCATAAAATATGTGGATTCTATGTTCTAAAATATCGGCATATACTCTTGTCTTGAACTCTCTTTTGACAGGTTTATGGTTATATACAACTCTTAGTCGCATGTAAGTTGATAATTAAAATAATTCGTGGCATCCATTTTTTTTACTTAGGATTTATATATTGCTTTGAGTTTTATAGACTTTTTTGAGGGGTGGGGGTTATTGACATGTAGAAAACGAAACACAGATTAAAGTTTATCCTAAGAAATCACTGTATCCATCTATTCCTCCATGTACTCATCCACCCATTCATACGTACATACATACATACAGGCATATTTACGTACGTACGTTCAGACATAATTTTGAGATATTGTTCATCTCGATTTTTTAAACAAGCAAATTTATTCAAAAGGAGCTAACATCAACATGGCCACTAATAATAACTCATTAGTCAAATATCAATGAAGTAAACTTTCTCGGCAAGGCAAATACACATTTTTCTAAGAGAAAAATGATCACTCGTGATTTTCAAAAGATAATTCTTTTCATTGATACTTGAATACATAGTAAATTAGTTCAGTCAGTTTATTGTATACACTATATGACTTCAAAGTTTGTCTAGCACGATGTTCAAACCAACACGTCGTGCTGATGCCTCAAACTTTAAACCCTAACCCTAACCCAACACGTCGTGCTGATGCCTCAAACTTTAAAGTCTCTGGTGCAAACTGCATCACATAAGTAGTTAATTGAAACAGTTTTTTAAAATATTTTTTTAAAGTTATTGCATTTTCATCATGACACCAAGACACATTTAACAAATTAGGTACTATTCTTTAAAAGAATATTAAAATATGCTTCTATTAATTTTGGTTTGGTGTTTGACGGCACATTAACAAAACTAGGTTATTCACTGTCGAGGAAATTGGAATAAAGTGCCTTGCCCTAGCGCACGCCACAGTAGACGACCCGGCCTGATCTGATGGTAGGATTCGAACCCGCACCTTTTCAGGCGCGAGTCCAGCACGCTAACAACTGAATTACTGAGATTAATTATGCTAATTTTAAGGACACTAAAACAGAATCATTTTCGGGCTTAAGATATAATCTTGCAAAACAAACACAATGTAAAATAAATATCTTCGTAAAAAGCGTTGAAAAGGAAGTAAGTGCGAAGGAACATTGGACGACAGTGTACGGTCTGGATGCGTACTGTGAGGTGAAACAAGATGTCATGCTCTATAGTTTGTTTCAAAAAAAGAATTTACGTTCGAGTAAATTTTACATATACTAATTCATCAAAGGATAGGCACATTAGTCACTATGTTTTCAGATCATTTAGAAACCACATTTGTTTTTAGTTAATGGACAATAACGTCATTTTAAAAAATAAAATAAAAAAAAATATGTGACTTTTCTTGACAATCCGAGTGCTAACTTGGATTTCTTATGAGTGTGAACACATAGAGTTAGATGATTTGTAGTTTTAAAATAATTATGCTCGTTTCATTGTCATCAATGAAAGAAAACGTAGATGAATGCTAGAAACCAATTGATAACATGAATGCTCATTTGATATAAAATGAAAACTCTGAGAATCATAAGAAATCAAATGTTATAAAGGGCGACAGGTCATTGGAGTCCATATTAATAAACACATACAAGCTTATATCAACATAAATGGGGACATGGTTGCTTGTAAATTAAAATATAGTCAAAACTTGTTAGGTGACAATAACAATTATACCAACTAAGGATTTCGCTGCAAGAATTTAATTTACTCCAAAATCAATACAAATTATATTGCGCTCATTTTGCTAACACTAACTTAGTAACTGTATACTTCTCCATCATCTAATAACTATTATATATCAATACAGTCACATCCTGCTAATATTTACACAAGATCCACCTTCCGTGTTAGAAATTATTCTTTCCCAAATTACTAATGACTCACGATACAAAATGGTTACGTCTGCCAGGCTTTGATTGAAAACAAAATGTCACTGATAATTAAAAACATATTTTAATGAACCTTAAAAGGGCAATATAAAAATCTGCGACCCTAATAATTATGAAATTAGGAATTAAATACTGTAATTAGAAAACCATTTAGTGAGTGTAATGGATAGTGACAGAGAAAATGATCGATATATTGCTAATTCGTGAAATTGCAATAATGGACGCACATCGAGAACTATCGCTTTGTAGCATAATTAGAAGCGTGTTTAATGTTCCTTTACAATACTGCAATGCACCGGTCGGAAGTGTCGCTCAGAAAAATATGTTGGTGCATAAAAGCAAATGTCAGTATAAATTAATTCAGTGTGTACACGTAACGCTAATATTTATCAAATAATATTTTGATTATTATACCAGAAGAGTGGTTTTGTAACTTGCAATAAGTGTCACAATAATTTTAACAATTGATTGTGTTCCGATGAAATTAGAATTTGATAGGACAAGCCTGGGCTATAAATGGATACTTCATTAACTGGCTCTAGACAAAGAACACATTAAATTATATTATTTATATAGAGAAATGAATCTGAAAAAGGAGTAATATTTCAGATTTATATTGAGTAGATTGTTTTTCTGCAGTCAAAGAGATCATTTGCTTTTCTTCTGCTCTCTTTTTCCATAAAATAACTGACATTTCAAAACTAAATTCTGTAAGTAACTGATAAATAATTTCAATTAAAAATAGATCATTTTATTTTTTGTTCAAATATAATTTTATATGTAAAGTTCAGTAAATAGCATATATATATATATATATATATATATATATATATATATATGTGTATATATATATATATATATATATATATATATATATATATATATATATATTCCTATGAATATTACTGATTGAAATATCGCAACAATTGTCTTCTGTTCGATGAAGGCTTAAAATGAAAATAACACAACATTTCTCATTTTCTTTTCTATTTGAAAGTTATAAAACTAATAAAAACGATTTTATCCAGAAACCACAGCTCGTTTGCAAAGTGAAGATTTTCTTTTGAACGAAATTATCACCTTTTTGGGTGGTGTGGTGTAGGAAGGAATCATATATTGTCTGAAAAATAAGAGTAATTTATATATCACTATTTTCTAATCATCATGATTGTTTGTTATTTGAACATGTAAACTGAGATTCGATTAGAAAAAAATGAAATTTTTTTATATTGTATTAAACTCTTTTTTTTTAAAGCATTACTTGTATTTGTATAGGCTTTTATGTAACATGGAAATCTGAATTCCTGTCATCAAACGACAATGACACAATCTTCGTCTATGTGAACATTTGATACATGGAATGAAAATGACAATAACTTGCAAGGGAATTCATTTATCATTTCAAACGCCTGAGGGGTAAACACAAAACCTAGATTCTACCAATATATGTAAATACAGGTAAATATAGGTAAATACATGTAAATATACATGTAAATATGGGTAATACAAAGCAAAGTTTCTAGCATTATATGCACCTACGAAGTAAAAAACTTTTTTTGACTAATCGACACAAACTTAGCAAGCAGTTCCCATACCATTTTTGAAGGACAATATAATCTGAGACTCTGTCATACTTTTTTATCTAACTTTTATAAAAATTAAAACAAAATTAGTTTATATTCAGTTCATCAACATTCAAATGGCCTCCAGATTAATCTCGCTCAAGTTCTTTCAGTGTCACCTTGAATACATAGAGTACTTAAATGAGAGTGCATTTGATATGCAATTTACGAGAGTGCATTTGATATGCAATTTACGATAGTGCGTTGGATATGCAATTCACAAAAGTGCATTGGATATGCAATTTGCAAGAGTGTATTAGATATGCAATTTACGAGAGGGCATTGGATATGCAATTTACGAGAGTGCATTGGATATGCAATTTACGAGAGTGCATTGGATATGCAATTTACAAGAGTGTATTGGATATGCAATTTACGAATCGAGTTGAATACTAGTGTCTGCCACTAAGATCTAGTTGCTTTTATCTTAAACGAATAGCAGTTTCAGATTTTATTTATCGCATAAAGTTAAGAATTCTGCATTACTTAATGACGTTAAGTGTTTCGCTATCGTGTGGAAAACGATGAGTACGATATGACGTCATGACGCTATTAAAGGTCGGTGTTATGTGATTATCTTTATCAGTATTCTTATTACCAATCAGATACCGCCTTACAACAGGTTACTAGTATCACTCCATGACAGCTTTATCTTAATAAATATAAACTTATTTTGATACAAAAGACGGAAAGGCCACAATACAAAAATAAAATACGACATGATACTATCTACCAATACACATCTATGCTGTTTAGGATTTGTTGTCATGATAATCAATAAGATCGAGCCGTAAAAGTCAATTATATTTCACTCACCTTCTCGACGCCAGGAAAGCACCACGTTCTGAAGAAACTTAGCCAGTTCCAAATCTCCTTGTCGCAAAAACAAGCGTGCTATGAAAGAGTAAGAAAACGTGACAACAATGAAATTAATAACATGATTTCCATCAGGAACATGATTTCCATTAGGAACATGATTTTAATCAGGAACATGATTTCCATTAGGAACATGATTTCCATCAGGAACATGATTTCCATCAGGAATATGATTTCCATCAGGAACATGATTTCCATCAGGAATATGATTTCCATTAGGAACATGATTTCCATTAGGAATATGATTTCCATTAGGAACATGATTTCCATCAGGAACATGATCTTAATCAGGAACATGATTTCCATTGCAATAACAAGATTCCTAAGATGCCTATTTCATTGTCCAATACAACAATACCATTGATTGAATCAAACAATAACAAACACGCAATCATAATTTTGTTTGACAAATACACTTTAAAGTTACTTGGTCTTTATCGTAAGCAGTCTTTTCTGGTAAAAGTACAATCTGTAGGAGGCTAATAAGTCTATACAATCGTAGGCTTTCCTTAATGACCACTTTAACAAGAAGGTAATATATTTGCAGTGGCGGCGCTAGGAGGTGTCGGGGGGTGGGGGGGTGGCAATTGCCCCTGGGCGCCGGTCGAGAGGGGAGCGCTGTCGGGAGCTTTTTTTGCAGCTGTAACCGGCCGGGGCATAGATGGGGGGGGGGGGAGGGTTGGCGGTTGGCAACTGACATTAAACAACTGTATTCTCCTGCAAAGTAGGTGCGCCACTAAAGAACATTGCCCCCGGGCGCCTCTCTAGGGGCACCACTAAAGAACATTGCCCTGAGGATTTCCATATGCTTTTTCATAAGTTTCACTTCTGAGGATTTCCATATGCTTTTTCATAAGTTGCACTTATGTAATTGCCATGTTAGCCTTTGATTACGGATAAATGTTGAAACACTGCACTCGGAAGTCTGTCACTGTATAATATGTCGCTAGTAACATTCAACAATTAAATCTACCAAGAAGTGACTTATGAGATGATACAGTGAGTTCTTCATACATACAGACAAACAGACAGACATACGTACATACATACATACGTACATGCATACGTACATATATATATATATATATATATATATACATACATACATCCATATATACATACGTACATGTATACATAGATACGTACACACATACGTACGTACATACATACATACGTACATGCATACGTACATATATACCTGCATACATTCATTTATACATACATATATACAAACATACATACGTACATACATACATACGTTCATACATACATACATACATACATACATACATACATACATACATACATACATACATACATGCATACATACATACATGCATACATACATACGTACATACAGACGTACATACATACATACATACATACATACAAGGTAACTAGATTTTCCTAATTTCTGATTTAAATTTGTCCAATCAAATACCATAAGCTTAGACGTAGCTTTAAATATTATTGACTGTATTAGGACCAATAAACCTGTCTAAAGCCGGTCTGACTGGGTAGTTTTTTCCCCGAACTACACTGAACGTATAAAACACTCATCAGCACATCTAAAGTGATCCAGAAATATCATAACAAGGTCTGTGCATTATAATATGGGGGAAGAACTATGGCTGTAGATTTATTTTCTCTTTGAGAAAACCGGCTCTGAAAGGGGGAAAAAGGTTGATCTGGGAGAAACTTTCCTCGGTGGAAAAGTCCTCCCTGGGGGAAATTGGCTTTCTTACCTCGGCTGTTTTTTTTTTTTTTTTTTTTTTTGTTTTGTTTTTTTGTTATTTTCTATTATTGTAATACCATTCTAGCTGTCCTAACTATGTATTCTATTTTTTTCAATATCTCACTACTATAGATTTGCATAATTCTTACATATTTGTGTTCAATCTTGCATGAAAAGACCAAGAAGAAGTTTAAACCCAAGCACATTGTTCTTCCAAATAAAAAAGAAACACGTTGCTTGTATTTTGGAATAGTAGTTTTGGTTCGTTGAAATTGCAAACAAATCTGCTATGTCTTAGAAAGACGTCTCGAAGTTGGTGAATATACAACTTATTTTAGGAAAATGACTATAGAATAGTAGATATACTATAAACTACATACGTGTTTTGTTCAGAGTCGGCGAACAGAACGAGTCTGATGTGACGTAGGGATCTTTCGAGGCCGTGAGACTGAGACAAAACCTGACGAGTTCATATTAACATCGTGGCTCTGTTTCAACTCGTAAATTTAATTCATGGCATTTGGAAAGTTGCTAAATTCTAGTATAAAACAAAGTTATGGTAAAACCATTAGTATGCTTGTTAGATATTAGTTGAAGTGTTCGGAAAATATATTTAATTGTTAAATGCATAAATATTCAACCACTGTGAAAATAAAAAAAAAATAACATAACATAAAAAATTGATTAAAAAAACAAACCCCCCCCCCCCCCCCAAAAAAAAAAAAACCCACTCACAGAATTGTATATCCAGGCTGTATACAAGAGAAGTACCTATTTATATCCAGGCTGTATACAACAGAAGTACCTATGTGTATTAAATACGTGGAAAGCTTGAATCAAACAACATATTTCTAAAACATATCTGGTCAATATAAGCAAGATTTGATAATTCTGATCTGTCAATCTGCATGTCATAAGCAGTGATTTTTAAAAATCAACATTTTTTAATTACGACTAGTTATTACAAAGACGATAATTGTTAAATTAGTATTTAACCCTGTAACAAATGCGCATTTTTATCTCGCATATTTCGTAAAAGGAGAGTATGTTAATGTCAGCTTAATATATTTCAAACCTTATTTACTAAGAATTCATTTCTTTTCATGAGTATCAATTTTCGTGGTTCTGAAAAAAATAAATTTTCGTTGGTATTTAAGTTATGTGACTGAAGAAAGGATCCATTTTTTTCCCTTGAAGGCTTATTGTTCCTTGGGTCGTTAAATTCGTGGCTTGTAGCGACCACGAAATCTGCGAGAATTGGAACCACACAAAAATAGAAAATTAACAGTATTATAAAGCAATACACGGTGATTTTGTGGTAACTGTGCAACTTGCCGAGTTAAATCGATGCAGACACGTTGTGCCTATGCAACAAAAGATCTGACTTGCCGTGTTTAATGTATATGAATCCCAAATTATTTTAATCAACTGACATGATGGGAAATAGATTGATCGGCCCTGGTATTACTAGGGTCAAATGTAAGTGTCAAATTCAAACAGATTTAATGAGCCATTAAATAGACACCGAGTACTCTAATAATAATAAATTAAAAAATAACTTCCAGAGTAAACAAATAATGGATGAGGTTTCAAATGTAATTAAAAATAAATATAGCACTTCAAATTGCGACGATCAATCCAAATAAAGGGCTGTTGTGTTCTTTTATGTTAAACATTTGTCATGTGTTTAATTTATCTTTTTAAAAGAGTGACAGAGCTCTGGTCGGAAGTGTCGTTTAGAGAAATACTTTTGTTCTATTTGGCAGATGTCAGTTGTAATTAATTCAAGGTGGCTTTATAGGTATTATTCCTCATTAAACATTTACGATGACTGTATTGAAGAGAGGTAGCAGCTTCGCAATTTATGACATTTGTTAGAGCAATCAAACAATCAATTTCTTCTTTTTGTTATGATGTTTTACAAAACGTTATCCAGCTCTTTTTTGGTTGTGGCAATAACAGAACCATGTGCAAAGACAAACCGTGCCTTTAGATGCATGTCGTTATCATTTGCACGAGGCTCCAAAAAAATTTATGTTCAAATTTTACAAATCGTAGTTTAATAAGATTGACAGATGAATCATATGTCCAGTTTGTCCAGAAATTCGACTGTTTTAATTTTTCATTCGAGGAGATTACTAAACCTCTTCTCTCTGGTTCCAAAATACCTTTTCAAGATTTAATTCCTCAGATATTCTTGATAAATTTACATGACGAAAAGATTTATTTGAATTTCGTTAATAATACTGAGGTGCACCAGTGGAGTTCTTCGCATTTGATCTAAATAATTAGCTCTGCTGTCCAATGGAGTAATCGGGAGAGACATTGCCTATTATGAAAAGGAAATCTTCAAAAGGAAAATAATATTAATTTCAATACTTTATCACTTCTCTGAGATAAAAAAGATTTAAAAAAATAATTCGAGCCTTATGACTATGTAATTCGTTTCTTGACTAAACTTTAATTCCACAGAACAAAACACATACATTGCAGAGATGAAATTTCCATTTCATTTGTCTGGACGAATCCATTTCATTTGTCTGGACGAATCGATTTCATTTGTCTGGACGAATCGATTTCATTTGTCTGGACGAATACATTTGATTTGTCTGGACGAATCCCTTTCATTTGTCTGGACGAATCCATTTCATTTGTCTGGACGAATCCATTTCATTTGTCTGGACGAATCCATTTCATTTGTCTGGACGAATCTATTGCTTCGACGGCCTAATCTGTTCATTAAAATCTTAAACTGAAATATAGCCTTGGTTTGCTTCACCACGACAATTTATTTTCTCAAAGACATCCTTTTGTGACATCTGAAGAATATGTAATACAGAATTTAATTTTAAGCTATATAGTGTAAAATTATACCACATGCACTGATTTGTGTTCAAATTTTAAAAACTGTCGTGATTTAAAAGACTGACACAATTGTGGACACACAGTAACAACGAAACAGTTATACAGGTGAATCATTGAAATTAACTATACAAATGCAGCAATGAAAGGGGGTTAATTTTGTGAAGGCCTTTATCTCGCTTATTTCATGAAATGTTTTTGGAGATTTTAGACGGTTGTCGAATACTTAACTTTTCCTATTGGGGGCGCTCTACAGATAATACATGCTTCTGAGAGAGCGACAGGTGTAAGATGAAGTATTTTGCATTTGCAACATGCACAATGGAGATAATGTTGGCATACCTCTATGTTACTTTCATGTACTGTGGCTGAAATTTCTTTACATAATGTAATTGTGGACACTGGACATGATCTAAGCACACAGCAGACAAAATGGCCGCTACAAAGTACTCGAAAAATCGGCCTGAATTGGTCAAAAGTGCACTATTTTCAACAGTTATTAAAATAGGGAAACGAATTTTGTCAGAGCAGACAATACCAGTCTCTGAAAGTACTATGAATGAATTACAAAATATCTAAAAAGTAAAAAAAGTTGTAGGCTCTTTTTTTAATTTACCTTTGAAGTCCAGGAAGTGAAAATGACCAAGCGGAGCTAGAAGTTTTTTTAGAGGTGCACATATTAAGTAAGACAAAGCTGTATACTCTATAACCCAAATTTCACCCATCAATCATACACCAAAATAAAGGGAATTCAAAGTTCTTTTAACAATACCTAAGATATACAAGGTCTTTTTTAAATAGCCAGGACAGCCAGTGAGGAAAACCTGGGTAATTCTTTTTCTTTAAAAATCTAACCCTATGCAAAGTACAAAACTGGAGAGCGCCACCATTATCGAGAGAGCAAAACCCTTTTCTTAGGTAAATTGGAATGCAGACACTCCATGCAGTAACAGTTTGAGAAAAGGTTTTGCATCTATTTCCAATAGAGGCCTGAATCCGGCTTCAGGCTTGGACACACAGTAACAACAACCCAGTTATACAGGTGAATCATTGAAATTAACTATACAAATGCAGCAATGAAAGAGGCTCAAGTTTGTGCAGGTCTTTATCTCGCTTATTTCATGAAATGTTTTTGGAGATTTTAGACGATTGTCGAATACTTAACTTTTCCTATTATCGAGAGAGTAAAACCCTTTTCTTTGTTAAATTGGAATGTAGACACTCCATATTATAAAGTAACAGTTTGAGAAAAGGTTTTGCATCTATTTCCAATAGAAGCCTGAATCCGGTACATCAAGGCGCTTAGTTTGTTTTCAAGAACATTCACTTCATTGGGTACGATATCTGTTGATTAGTGCACGAATTAAGGAAGGTAATATACACAAAGATACGAAGTTATTTAGCAATATTTTAAAATAAATATTAACAGGAAAACAAGTTGACCTATTTATCTTACATCTACAACTTGTCTTAACAAATCAACTGAAAAGAAACTGATGAATAGACTCTATGGCATAGTGATCTATTATCATGACTCGCAAGTCTCCCGTACAATTTCACTTATCTTTTTAAAAAAAAAAAAAAAATACTCGTTTGTTCTTTGTCTTACAAATATATTGAAATTTAGATCGCCTATAAATGGCTTTTAGAAGTTGAAAAGTATACATAAGTCATAGTGTGATGTAACATTACATGAAGACAAGTTTACAGAAGCCTTAACATTTTGATAAACATTTACTATTGCGTAAAACGTTATAATGAAATAGGTGTTTTGTAATATTTAATTTATATTATCGTGTTTGGAGACTTTAACTGTGACACATTTAGCTGCAAAGTATATTTAATCCTTTCGAACCACTCTGTTATCTTCTATTATGAGAAACATTTATTTAACACCAGAAGCGGTGCAATAAATAATAGTATGCAGTGCTTATTATTTACATAGATACATTATTTAAATACAACAGACAACAAGGTCTTAATGACAAAGTCATACTTTGTACTATTTCCACAATATAATATGCTTGATACTGTTCAATTAGAAGAGGTCGTTCAAAAACTTATCGCTCACTTCTCTACATGATACTAAGTTAACAAGGATTGAAAAGAACATCGACCATTTCCATGTCACCATACTGGTAAAAAAAAACCCCAAAAAACAAAAAAAAAACAACAAAAAAACAACAACAACAACAACAACAAAACAAACAATTTAATAAATAATAACTAATACAAATGTAAAAACAATGAAATCAGGAAGAAAGTAATAACATTTTCTCTATAAAAGCTGAGAAAAAAGATAACTAATGATGAGACATATCGTGTTGATATTTTTTTTCCTTTTTAAAAGCTTATCACAGAACAATACTGACATACAAATGTAACAGCTTTCAATCGGTTCAGACATTAACGCGTTTATAAATGTAATTTCAGATATTATCTTGGATTAAGCTTTGTAAGTATTATATACCCCAAAATGCATGACAGGTTATAAAGTATTATAAGTTACAAACATTAATCATAACGGCTGGTTTATGGCCATATTAATCATAACGGTTGGTTTATGGCCATATTAATCATAACGGTTAGTTTATGGACACTTCAAGTAGAAAATTGCATATTTGCTTATCTTTGATAGCAAGAAGTGCAGTAGTTAGCGAGGGTACTTCAAATTATCTTCAGCTGACAAATGTAAAAAAATCACTCTTAGTAACGTTGATGATAGTACATAGAATTTTACCGACTTTTTGGAGTGCAGTAGGTCTGACAATCAATCTTTCACCAACTCTTACAAGTAATGGTAAAATCTAGAACATAGACATAACTTATAAGCCAGGCAAAAGGAAAGTTCACAGTTGGGATATATTAGAACACCCCAGGATCGGCGCTCATTTTAAAAATTACACGCACTTTGCTTTTTATCATTATTGTGCATCTAAAATAATTTACTTAAAGCGAAAAATACCATTTGGGAAATTAACAGAGTAAATGGGCTTACATCTGGTAATTGGTGCCAGGAAATGTTAGCTGTTTGTGAAGTTAATGGGTGTTCTGGAACCATTAAAATTATGTGGAAGTCCAAAATATAAGTACGAGTAGGTAAGTACTAGTAATTCAGTTTCTGGTTTTCATACTATCGCTACACCTTATATAGACTTTGAAAGAGAACAATACAACGAAGATAGGTATTAAAATTAATTTTTCTTCTGAGTTGAAAGCAAACAAAGAACCTAGCAAAATCTTTCAAGACATCACTTATGAAAAGTATAGGACCATTGATTGTACCACTGTACTTCTTTATGTAACGTAATGAAAAGCATAGGACCATTCATTGTACCACTGTACTTCTTTATGTAACGTAATGAAAAGTATAGGACAATTGATTGTACCACTGTACTTCTTTATGTAACGTAATGAAAAGTATAGGACCATTGATTGTACCACTTTACTTCTTTATGTAACGTAATGAAAAGCATAGAACCATTGATTGTACCACTGTACTTCTTTAAGTAATGTACGGAGAGGCAGCATTAATGTTATATATTTTGAATTCCTCAGATAAACGGATGTTGGGTAAACAAGTTTTAAGTTTTATTATACCGTATTTGTAAGAGTGGGTGGGGACACCAGATAGACCAATAATCCCAGTGAACTAGCTTCTGATGAGGTAGACCGAGTTTCCTCTGTCTTGGAGATTGGTTACTATTTTTGGGCTATTACTGTCCATTTCCAAGAGGGAGAGTGGTGGGTAATGTACACATCTTATGTGACGGGGTTTATAAAATTTGCCAGCGTTACTTTTTTATGGTAGGAGTTCGCAACGGTTACCTGGATTTAGGAAGCATAATATTACGCACGTGGTTAGCCTGAACATACATCTTTATTTCCAAACAACTATCATTCCATTTCAATGTGAATATTTCTCCAAATTGTCTTTCACTCCGCTACCAAAGCCGTGTTCTTATTTTCTATCGATATTTTGTATCTCGTACCTAATACTAAAGATTGTTTACTTCCGATTTCGCGTCACACCTCACAGTGCATCACCTCCCTTAGGTAAAATGATGCCACTGCCACAACAGTGTAAATATGGAGAAAACTGTAGGCTCTGGTAACTGCATCTCACTCAATTTGGATTGCATTTGCTGCGATCTTTTCTTTACGATGGATTTTGTGCAATATGGGAAGACTTTGCTAAATACGTTGGAGCTGGTAATCCTTTACTTGCAGTGATGGAGCACAATGCTGACAATGTTACAATGCAACATGGCAGAGGTCGCAATATACAGATGACGTCACATTGAAGAACATCTGAGCCATCATATACAGTCGTGTTTTTTTCCCCCTATTCTTTTTCATCGGATTTCAGTTTGTGATAGTAGAAGAAAGGTAGGATCCTGTCGGCGTACTCGTGTACTAATGCAAGGAGACGATGTACTAAGGATTAGATGACCTATAAGTCAAAATAACTTGACGGAAGCGACATATTCTAAAAGAATATGCTCTGTGAGGAGCGTGATCTCGTATCACGGGTCTTTATACAATCTGATTAATATATAGAGAATATTTTCTTTTCCTACGTTAATATCGGATATATTTCATCGCGTGGCAAAAAAAAAGTATATATTTATTCGTTCTAGCTCATAAAGTGCTCGTTTTTGTTGCTGCAGGTATAACTTCTGTATGCACACACAGTCAAGCGTCGCATGACATGATGGGAAATCTTGTATTTTCACATGCGAAAATATAAGGATATATTGTGAAAATGTAGGAATGAATAAATATGAAAATTATGTCGGCAACAATTTTCTATACTTCGCACTTGTGTAATATAAAAATCTACTTATAATACATATACTCCGAAAAAGGTTTATCTTCTGGCGACCTTTGGAATTCCGGGTCAACTTATTAGTAACGTGTTGCACTTCGTCTTATGGAGAGCTATTATTGGAAATGATACGTTCGAATGACATTTTAACTTTGATAAATTTGAAAGTTGTAATTTGATTGGTGAAACGATAGGTCAACATAACAGGATATAGTATCGTTGTCTGTCTGATCTTTGTTATGTCGGAGATCTCGAATTTAATCAGATTAAAGTACATGTCGTACTTGTTATGTAAGCGTGTTTGTACCGACTACTTAAGCTATAGATGTCATTTTTGAGAATTTGATTACACATATCTTTAAATGGCGATTATTCAATGTATTGCACTGCTCGTGGATCAATATTCCTTGCAAGATCGTTATATTACAGACGCAGGAAATACATTTGACAAAATCAGTGGTAAAATAAGTGAACATTTTTAGAGGCCAACCAAAATGCGTCATAGTGTGTACACCGGAATGAATGTCGCGCGCTATGATATCACGATGAAAGCGCCGCTTAATGGTAAAAAGTTGTATTGCCCTGTACTAGTAATGATTAGACCCGATTCCCTCTTTTCTTGATCCAGTTTAGTACCCAGCCGCCAATATAAAAGTACATAGGGATCCACAAATTTCGTGTGGAAGTTTGTGATGACAAACTAGGATGCAGATCACTCAAGAATCATAAATAAACAGACTTTGGTAAAACTTTATGAGTATTAAATTTTAGACCAATTATATTTTATTTAAGATCAATAAATGCGTCTATATGACCACGTAGACATAAAAAAATGTTTGAAGGTCATTACATTCCATGTAAGGCTTCATGTACTACTGGTTTTATTGCAAGCCATGCCTAATATGGAATGTAATGGTGTAATGGCCCGTTTTCTTCTGAGTAGAGTACTTTGACATAACTTACCAACCAGGCTACGGGTTTTATAGCGAGCGCAGCTCGATTGGGACGAACTGCCACTCGCGAATGGAGCTCCTATGGTAATGCATATATCATCATAATAAGCATATAGTGTATGCTTCGAAACATTTTCGTCAACCAGAAGTTTAGTCGTGAAACTGGAACATATTTGAGCGTTGGAAAAGAACAGAAAGTCTAGATTCAGGAAACCTCTTCTACAACGGAGCAATACCGTATATCTAGTTTCAAACCAGTCAAACAGAGTTGAATAAAATATTTTTGTTACAAAAATAAAAAAATACATAATTAAAAAAATGCTGTTAAAATTGCAAAAGATATTGCATTCAAAGTAGCGTAGATTCTTTTGCATACTCTTAAGTACGCGCTTGAGCCGCAGAGGGCGAAATGTCCATGGCAAAATAAGTGACCCAGACCTTCCACGTGGTCGTTGTAGAACATGGGCTTGTAACTCTCAGGTGTACACAGTTCCTTCAGAAAACAAATAGATCAACATATGAATAACAGATAAAAATCAGAGCTTTCATGTATTGAAAATGGAGATGAAAGATGCTATGAAATTGGTTGCATATTTCATGCATTGAAAATGGAGATGAAGGATGCCATGAAATTGGATGCATATTTCATGTATTGAAAATGGAGATGACGGATGCCATGAAATTGGTTGCATATTTCATGTATTGAAAATGAAGATGAAGGATGCCATGAAATTGGTTGCATATTTCCTGTATTGAAAATGGAGATGAAGGATGCCATGAAATTGGTTGCATATTTCATGTATTGAAAATGGAGATGAAGGATGCCATGAAATTGGTTGCATATTTCCTGTATTGAAAATGAAGATGAAGGATGCCATGAAATTGGTTGCATATTTCCTGTATTGAAAATGGAGATGACGGATGCCATGAAATTGGTTGCATATTTCATGTATTGAAAATGGAGATGAAGTATGCCATGAAATTGGTTGCATATTTCCTGTATTGAAAATGGAGATGAAGGATGCCATGAAATTGGTTGCATATTTCCTGTATTGAAAATGGAGGTGAAGGATGCCATGAAATTGGTTGCATATTTCCTGTATTCAAAAAGGAGATGACGGATGCCATGAAATTGGTTGCATATTTCATGTATTGAAAATGGAGATGACGGATGCCATCACATTGGTTGCATATTTCATGTATTGAAAATGGAGATGACGGATGCCATGAAATTGGTTGCATATTTCCTGTATTGAAAATGGAGATGAAGGATGCCATGAAATTGGTTGCATATTTCCTGTATTGAAAATGGAGATGAAGTGTGCCATGAAATTGGTTGCATATTTCCTGTATTGAAAATGGAGATGAAGGATGCCATGAAATTGGTTGCATATATCCTGTATTGAAAATGGAGATGAAGGATGCCATGAAATTGGTTGCATATTTCCTGTATTGAAAATGGAGATGAAGTATGCCATGAAATTGGTTGCATATTTCCTGTATTGAAAATGGAGATGAAGGATGCCATGAAATTGGTTGCATATTTCCTGTATTGAAAATGGAGATGACGGATGCCATGAAATTGGTTGCATATTTCCTGTATTGAAAATGGAGATGAAGGATGCCATGAAATTGGTTGCATATTTCATGTATTGAAAATGGAGATGAAGTGTGCCATGAAATTGGTTGCATATTTCCTGTATTGAAAATGGAGATGAAGGATGCCATGAAATTGGTTGCATATATCCTGTATTGAAAATGGAGATGAAGGATGCCATGAAATTGGTTGCATATTTCCTGTATTGAAAATGGAGATGAAGTATGCCATGAAATTGGTTGCATATTTCCTGTATTGAAAATGGAGATGAAGGATGCCATGAAATTGGTTGCATATTTCCTGTATTGAAAATGGAGATGACGGATGCCATGAAATTGGTTGCATATTTCCTGTATTGAAAATGGAGATCAAGTATGCCATGAAATTGGTTGGATATTTCCTGTATTGAAAATGGAGATGAAGGATGCCATGAAATTGGTTGCATATTTCCTGTATTGAAAATGGAGATGAAGGATGCCATGAAATTGGTTGCATATTTCATGTATTGAAAATGGTGATGACGGATGCCAGGAAATTGGTTGCATATTTCATGTATTGAAAATGGAGATGAAGGATGCCATGAAATTTGTTGGATATTTCCTGTATTGAAAATGGAGATGAAGGATGCCATGAAATTTGTTGCATATTTCCTGTATTGAAAATGGAGATGAAGGATGCCATGAAATTGGTTGCATATTTCATGTATTGAAAATGGAGATGACGGATGCCATGAAATTGGTTGCATATTTCCTGTATTGAAAATGGAGATGAAGTATGCCATGAAATTGGTTGCATATTTCATGTATTGAAAATGGAGATGACGGATGCAAGGAAATTGGTTGCATATTTCCTGTATTGAAAATGGAGATGACGGATGCCATGAAATTGGTTCCATATTTCCTGTATTAAAAATGGAGATGACGGATGCCATGAAATTGGTTGCATATTTCCTGTATTGAAAATGGAGATGAAGGATGCCATGAAATTGGTTGCATATTTCCTGTATTGAAAATGGAGATGACGGATGCCATGAAATTGGTTGCATATTTCCTGTATTGAAAATGGAGATGAAGTATGCCAGGAAATTTGTTGCATATTTCCTGTATTGAAAATGGAGATGAAGGATGCCATGAAATTGGTTGCATATTTCCTGTATTGAAAATGGAGATGAAGTATGCCATGAAATTGGTTGCATATTTCCTGTATTGAAAATGGAGATGAAGTATGCCATGAAATTGGTTGTATATTTCCTGTATTGAAAATGGAGATGAAGTATGCCAGGAAATTGGTTGCATATTTCCTGTATTGAAAATGGAGATGAAGGATGCCATGAAATTGGTTGCATATTTCATGTATTGAAAATGGAGATGAAGGATGCCATGAAATTGGTTGCATATTTCCTGTATTGAAAATGGAGATGACGGATGCCATGAAATTGGTTGCATATTTCCTGTATTGAAAATGGAGATGACGGATGCCATGAAATTGGTTGCATATATCATGTATTGAAAATGGAGATGACGGATGCCATGAAATTGGTTGCATATTTCCTGTATTGAAAATGGAGATGAAGGATGCCATGAAATTGGTTGCATATTTCCTGTATTGAAAATGGAGATGACGGATGCCATGAAATTTGTTGCATATTTCCTGTATTGAAAATGGAGATGAAGGATGCCATGAAATTGGTTGCATATTTCCTGTATTGAAAATGGAGATGAAGGATGCCATGAAATTGGTTGCATATTTCATGTATTGAAAATGGAGATGACGGATGCCAGGAAATTGGTTGCATATTTCCTGTATTGAAAATGGAGATGAAGGATGCCATGAAATTGGTTGCATATATCCTGTATTGAAAATGGAGATGAAGGATGCCATGATATTGGTTGCATATTTCCTGTATTGAAAATGGAGATGTAGGATGCCATAAAATTGGTTGCATATTTCATGTATTGAAAATGGAGATGAAGTATGCCATGAAACTGGTTACGTATTTCCTGTATTGAAAATGGAGATGAAGGATGCCATGAAATTGGTTGCATATTTCCTGTATTGAAAATGGAGATGAAGGATGTCATGAAATTGGTTACATATTTCATGTATTGAAAATGGAGATGAAGGATGCCATGAAATTGGTTGCATATTTCCTGTATTGAAAATGGAGATGAAGGATGCAAGGAAATTGGTTGCATATTTCCTGTATTGAAAATGGAGATGAAGGATGCCATGAAATTGGTTGCATATCTCCTGTATTGAAAATGGAGATGACGGATGCCATGAAATTGGATGCATATTTCCTTTATTGAAAATGGAGATGAAGGATGCCATGAAATTGGTTGCATATTTCCTGTATTGAAAATGGAGATGAAGGATGCCATGAAATTGGTTGCATATTTCCTGTATTGAAAATGGAGATGAAGGATGCCATGAAATTTGTTGCATATTTCCTGTATTGAAAATGGAGATGAAAGATGCCATGACCGCCTCAAATTGGTTGCATATTATGAATATTAAGATTGATGGCACCCCACTCATTTTAGAAATTACCACTTGCCACCGAAGGAGTCGTCCCAAAAACAAAATCCTTTCGACGCCCGTTTCTCCTATGCTAAATTTTATAGCACGAGTAATAAAATGCCGTGCACAAAGGCACGAGTAAGAATCGTAGTGGACGAAAAGGAATAAAACAGAATTGAATAAAAATATTAAGTATTAGGAATTGAGACTTCGACTAACAAAACACATGAGGTACCAATGACTTGATGACATCTAGCGAGTGCGAAGTGTTGATTCACCGTGATACTTTGTTTTCTTTGCCCTTGCTCTTGGTTATTATTATTTCAAATTTAATTGTTCCATGTTATGTATCCGATTTTGAGTGCCTCTTTATTCTTAGTGCACAATAAGTTTTAAGAATGCCTATTAGGTGAACAAGTCGGTCTTTTGCAATCAGTAAATTTCGAGTTATCTCTCCTGAATCGGCGTTTGGAAGCAGTAAGATATTTTGTTTATTATTACGCCAGTTACTTTTGTACACCAGATTTTTAACTTTAAACAAGGCTGTTTTATATGTATTTACTGTATAATAATTACATACTTAGCAATTGGTCGTGTAAAAATAACGATGATATACAATTTGATGTTTCGAAACATTTGCCGGAATACTAGGAACAGACTTTGAAGCCTCGGGTTCAAAATCTTACTGGTGTTCCGGCAAACATTTGTACACCGCAAACCGTATATTCTTATTATCTGTCTTTACTTTGTAAGACTCGTGGAAAGCCTTGTAGCCACCATCAAGAAGGTAGACTTCCGGGAAATGGAGTTGTGGGTAATTCTCCTTGTGAAGGTCCCTGTCTTTACTGCGCATAAACTGATTCCTGTGATAGGTAATACAAGATTTTTTGCTAATTTTATTAATCAAATTGGTTACTTTGCTTTTTTATTATTTAGCAAAGTACAGCTCCATCGATAAGTTTTTACCCTAGCAATATGTCATATTATTTCGTGTTCAAATGATGGCCACTAGTCATTCGTTGCTTACACGTTCTACACGAATCACTACTACTAGTGACAACTTTGATGATGCCCAGGCTGAAAGTCGCAGCTTTACAAGTATATTTAAAGTAACTGCCTTTTCTATTCCATTTTTTCCCCAGGCATACTTTTCTACGGAAACGACTTTACTCACTTTTTTTATGCAAAATATGCCTTCACAAAAGATTATTAATCACAAATCTACCCATGTAACTATAGCTAGAATAATTTCAACGTTTTGGACAAAAAAGGCTTTTATATATCTCTTCGAATTATACTCACAATTTAGGGCCTCTTTCAGATGAGAACTCGCGAAGGAAGATAGTGATGTCATTTTTGTCGGTGGACTGAACTCAAGGTGGGGGGGGGGGGGGGCGATGGAGAAACTCATGTATTTCCTCTTGTTGGTACATGTTTATGGCACCTTGTAGGGCAAACAAAAAATATGTTACTCTCTTTCATTTCGAACCAAGTACAATTAAAACTTCCAACTAAGAACACGTATGAATCAGGAGGAAATTTGTCTGAATTGGCAAACTGTCTAAGTCTAAAAAACAATAAAATCGATTGGAATTAGCAGATGTAGTCTATATATTAGTGAGTGACTTCATTTTAGGAAAAGATTGGTAACAGAGGTTGTGACGTACAGATAAACCTCCCATTCCAACCACCAACAAGTAAAGACCACTCCCAAATAACAACCATGCTTTTGTATGTCTTATTCACGATGTAAACGAGAAAAATTAAATACTTTTTGTCCCCAAATACCTATTGCTTGTCTTAATTGGGCGGTTTTCCTGATCATTATCTATCGTACGATTTTGACATGTCACCTGATTTCAAGTATGACAACTTCACGTGCCTATTAAACACAGCTTTTCTTGTTTGCTTTTTGTTATTTTTCTTTTAATTATTTTTTTATATACATGGGGGGGGGGGGTATGTGTGTGTGTGTGCGGCGGGAGAGAATTTGTATATAATTGATGTACCTATTGATAGGATATTAAGATCTCTCGGGTTACTAAGTTCAAACTTTTCAAATCGCCGTTCTCTTCGCATGGATAACAGCAATCTATGATGTTGATGTTTTCGATCGCATTACTGTAGTTCTCGCGAACCAAGGCTGCCATCTGAAATTGAAGGAAACCAGTATAAAATATGCAATTCCTTCACATTATCAGAAATTTTTTAAGTAAAAGTCCTCACGTCAGAATCGCAATACCAGATTTATAGAGAATAGCTCAGGTGGATGATTACTGTGTGAATATTGATATTACTTTTGTGACAAAAGAAAAAAATATAGTTTTCTATACAACATTTCACTGAACACAAAATTTTCAATTCTTGTAAATGACAGGTCCTTCCATTTTCCAGCTCTGTCTTTTTGTACGCGTCAGTTCCCATATGGAATATATACTTTCTGACATTCTTACATATTTTTGTCAGCCTGTTAAAAATTTGAAATATGTTAGAATTTTATATGTGCATGAATATGTAACGAAATAGCTTTACTAACACATTATTATCAATCTCGCAGAATGCCAAAAAATTCGCATGACTACCTAGCACTTGTATTCTCACTACACAGATTCGTATGCATCTGTCACAAATCCGTTGACCAGTGGACGACCAAAACAAAGATTTTAGTACATGTTGATCGTAAATCTGTCTATTTCTACCGTATATACTCACGTATAATTCAGATCCAAATGTAAACAACATAGACCCTGATCTGCCGTCGCATAATGCGCCGGCAGATCAGGGTCTATGTTGTTTGTTCTACTGATTAGTTATTACAAACTGCATATACCCAGATTTGCCGGCGCATAATGCGCCGGCAGATCTGGGTATATGCAGTTTGCAGCTGTATCGTTATACACGAGTATATACGGTATTTTTTCTTCGACTGCATATACTACTCTTCAGTTTAGGAACTGAGGTAGTTCAGTTGCTACAGCGTTGGACTCGTAAGACAAAGGTCGCGGGTTCGATACCTGCCCACGCCAGCCCTGTTCAGTTGCCTTGGTGAGTCCCTGGGAAGGGCACTCAACTCCCACTTCCTCGTCATATATAGACCAAAAAAGGCACTGAAAGTGCCGTTATAAACAAACCAACAAAAAACAAAGCATTAATTGAATATAGTAATTAAAATATGTGAAAAAAGCAAATTTAGTTCTTCCTAATCAATCGCTTGGCATATACCTTGCAACACAAACGCGGTATCTAAGAAGCCTTTAGAGAGCAAAGAAAAAATGATCCGGTATTATGGGTAAGGTGTAAAAAGTATTTAATAAAAAAAAAAAAAAAAAGAAACCGCATTGTGGAATATTTCATATAGCATACAATACAGTAACATTTGTTTGATGTATTGTGGGATATTTCATATAACATACAATACAGTAACATTTGTTTGATGTATTGTGGGTTTTGTTTCTCCTATAGTAGGTTCAGAGAAGAGAATAAAACTATCGATAGAATATGTACACATCATGTGTTGATTGTTTTCTCTCCAAAAAGCAACAAGGATATTTCACGCGGTTTTTAAACCTAAAATGTAATAAACAATAGAAGCGTCACTAAGGTGTGAAATATTTAGGCTGAAGGAACTTTAGTAAATTTGATACGTATTTTCGTAAAAATGAACTAAGTTGCTTTTGGAAAATGATTAATATTGTCAGACACAAATTACTAAAGAACAATATGAACAACATTAACATTATAAAAACTGTCTTCATATTGCTTGTAATCAGTGACATGACATCTAAATGACCCCATATTATCTGGAATAGACTTGCAGACCATCTGTGTTTCAGAACCATTCAGCATTTTGAACTGCAAGAACATGTGATTCAAAGCTAAATACATAAGTTATTATTTCGTACAGTAAATATTGGCACTTGAAAAATTAAATGTAAATTTTGGCTCAGCACAACTTGCTGCTAAGTCTCTGACCATACCGGATGAAGGCCCGAGCGCAGGAAGCGGGAACGGTGCATTATGAGGCGCTGGAGACTGAAATCAGATGGGTCGGCACATACGACCCTATGGCTTGTAAGCCGGAGGTAAAGTCGGAAACTCCGGCGGGAGAAGGACAGGTAGGTACGGGCTGGAGGAGACGTACATAGCACAGCTGAGGCTGAAACCTCGCTTTTGAGCCTTTTTATAAGCTCCTCGCAACCTTCCGTTCTTCCGTTTATTTTTTTTTCTGCGTCGCTGATGGACATGGCGCTATGCGCCTTCTGAGAGGCTGTCCTGATTTCAGCCATCTAGCCGCTTATATTTCCAGCTCGTCTTGGATGAGAGAAAACTTGTATTCGGTGAGAGTGTTGTTCTCGAGGGCGCGCAAGACTTGGTCGACGATGATGTTGAGCTTCCCTTCTGCAAGGGTCAGTATTTCATCGTGCCTCTGCGCCTTTAGCCGCAGGCGGTAGACCGCATATTGGCCAGCCAGCGAAACGAGCCCGCACACGAGCGAGGCGCCCTCCAGAGAGATAGCGAGTGGGTCCGCCGCATGCCAACGCCCGCGACACCGGCGCACACAGCGACGGTGCTCGACGCCGCCTCTACACCATATATGACATTAATGGCCCCCATATACTTTTGTAAAGTGAGCGCCGTTGTTCGGTTTCTGCCTTGAGGAAAGCATCAACATCGCCAATCTTTTTAAGGCAAAAGTTGTGGAGTTTTTCTTCGGTTGGTAGTGTTGGATATGTTGCAATTTGCAAGGCGACCACACATTTAACTAGTAGAACCCATAGAACCCAGGGTGCACCCAGGTCAATTCTTCTATAAATAGCGTCAAAACACCACCAACGAAACATCATCCCCCGAAGTTTGGGTGGTATCAACCAAAAAATCTACCCAACACATCAGACCCATTGATTCGGTATATAATAGAAATATTATATTCGGACCTGCCATTGGGGGTCTTTCGCCCTCCTGACCTTGAAGAGGCACAGCGTCCCCGATCGATGCAATTTTCAATAAGGCTATATCCTTTCTTCTTCGGTGTTATAATGAATCAGCGTTATGGGCAAAAACCTGGTGTCCATGCGATGATGAAAGTGAGAACCTTCAGTATTTAGAGGTGTGCCGCAGCTGCCAAACAGGATACGCGCCTCAGCCCTGAGTCCTCGCCAAAGAGGATATCGTGGTTAAAATGTTTGTAGTCTTCAATTAGCCGTAAGAGATGTTTCTCATTTGTATATGTTTGCTCAAGGTCCCCCCTAGTGACCTTTTAATAGTATAGCCTTAATAGCACAATGTTAGCCACCTTGTCTTCATGGTGCATTTCTACGGTAAATCCGCGCGTGTTCAACTCTTCCTTACTATTGAGGAAGGCTTCGACACAATGCTTAAGCCCTTTAGGCATGATTGCAACAGTATCACCAAATCAGCCAAACTTTTAATTTACTGCAGCTCTATGTAACCGACACAGAATTAGCGAGTCCAGCCGGGCAGATATGCGGTAAAGAAACATGTGGAAAAAAGTTCAGCCAGAGACGAACTCAGTACAAGAGCTGGCGAACAATGCTCTAGCGTTGCTCTCGATCCAAATATCCATAATACGTATTTTCCCATTTGTTATGTTATTATTGGCGGGGAAGACGAAGAGGGCGATGTCCGTGTTTACCACGGCTGGGATAGTACCATCCGTAACCTTGTGCACCCAATTAACTTAGTCCATAGTTGCGACGTCCATTCACACGACAGAGGCCCCAACACCTGAAATCGTGTGGCCATCATCGCGATACCTCCTGCCATTGGTCGTGCCAGTGAGCAGAAGATAGTCCCTTACCTGGCAAACCGCGGTCGAGGTTAACACCTCACCCGTGAGGTAACCAGGACCGGCAAGCGACATTTCAGGTCAGGGGTCTTTTATTTTCTATCTTAGGAACGACGGAGGAATTCACCAGATTTACCGGGCTGGTGAAAACGAGCGCTGTGAGAATTGAGGCTTTGTGCGTGGAAGAGGGTTCCCATCTTTTAAGATAGGTTGTGTCCTCGTGGATAACTTGGTCAATAACTTCCTGGATGGCGGCCAGCTGGTTGCGTAGCCTCCCTCGTAGCGCTTCTGCCTCTTGGTTAAGTAGTTTGTTTTTCACCTCCTTACTCGCATGTTGGACTTGTAGCTACTCCCGTTCCGATTCATCTGGACTTTATGAGTTCATCCGCGTCATTCTGGGCCGCGTGTTTTCTGGCGGCTTTGTTCGCCAGCGCCCCGTTGCGAGTATTTAGGGCTCGGTTGAGTCCCAGTATCTCACGCATTAGAAGGGCATTGATCGCCTCCGCAGCCACCTTCTTGAGCGCGGTGTCTGTGTACGCAACGAAAAGCCTCCCGCACATTTTGCAGTTTTAGGGCTGTCTTGCGGCCAAGCACCTACCGCCGAGGCTTATACGTGACTAGTTGACTGCGGATGGACCGGCTGTGCGCCCTTTCCCACGAGAATATAGAATACGGCGTGAGTTTTCACGAGCGCTCGTACTCCAGGCATATGTTCTTCCTCCAGAACATCAGTTTATATTCTGAATTGTGTGGTCGGCGTGAACGGGCTGCGTTTTAGGGCCGTTATACCTGAAAAACGCATCAACTTGCTCGTTGCGGATCTCGCTTGTCCCCTGTATCAGGCTATCCCCTTGGAGGCCTTTCAGCCGTCTTTCAATCTCCTCTTGTTAGGGCTGAGGGAAAGGGTTCTCCAAAACGTATGTCTCAGTAAGGAAACAAGCTCGACCCATTCTTCTCTATCTTCCGACCGCTGGGTGTTAAGTCGACTAGGGCCATGGTGCTGGTCGCCAACAACCGGAGCAATATCTATCAGGATCAGACGCTCATTGTGAGGTTTCCCAGCCTAGAGGCGGACGATGGCATCGTGCCCGGCAGCGCCAGATTAGCGTTTATGTTGACGCTCACCGGCGGGACGGTTGTTCCTGTGGATGCCAACCGAACTATTGTACAACAAAACCTAGGCTGGGCGATCGTCAGAAAGTTCGGCGTCAAAAATGGAGGTGTGGAGCTGGTGTCTGTGGACGACGCCGACATCTGGGGAGTTTACAATCATATATGGCTCACCAACAAGGAACGGGTCAACGCCGGTACAAAGGCATACAACCGACAACTGCGCCAAAATTTGAGGGGGGGGGGGCCGGCAACGCGTCGCTGCCATGAAGCCCGATGCCTCCATAGCAGCCGCCAAGTGCAGCCGGTTGTACATACCACTTGAGTTTCAGATGCTGAACGACTACGTGCCTTTTGCCAGGTCTGGCGTACTGACCGCTTTTTCCTCGAGATCACGTTCAACAGTTATTGAGGTGTTGTCCAAAACACCAGTGCATGGGCCAGCTACGACATCAGCGGTCTCTCCCTGGCGTCTGACGTTGTGACCAACGCAGAGCTTTATCTCACGATCAGAAACCAGTACCTGGGCCGGGTGGCCATTGTACAACAATGTGCTTTGGCATCGCAAGGTCGTGGCCAACAAAAGCGACACCATTTCAAACTCGTTCTGCGCCTTGGCTCTTGGGTATGTTTAGTTGGTCAAACTACAGGGTCCGGTGGACCTTGGTGACTCGCATCCATAGGATAGTGTACAGCTGCAGGTTCTGGACCATGTAGCGCTCCTTCTTGCGTAGGTTTGGAACCAGCTTCGTGCAGCCGGCGAGCTTGTCCTTTAGCTGGTCTACAAGGCCGGCCTGGTAGAGGCCCATCCACTCTTCTAGAATGAGCATTGTCTCGGGGTAAAGTGGGTAGTTGCCGTGGAGCTCTTCCGGGTATTCGAGATTAACCTCAAAGATGTAACCCTTTAGCGAGTCTGGTCTAACGCCGCCAACAACGTCCTCTAGGCTGGTTTTGTCGTTGAGAACTACCGAACGAAACCCACCGGTTGGCAGGTTCTGCATCATGGCCCATTGCAGAGGTTATTTAGGTCAAGATAGATAATCCAGATATTTGGTTTGTTGGGATCGTGGCCGGCACATAGCGGGTTGTTCACGTTCGCGTGCCGTCGGTTTACAATCTAGATGCTGCTGCGAATCCACCTCTCGATGAACAAGTGCATGTTGATGTCTCTGAGCAGCTACAGGCGGACGCCTGTGATCTTTAGGAAGGCATTTCAGCTCATCCCATGGGAGTTGTAGTAATGGGCTGGGTCGAGGTCGTAGGTCGCCATAAAGGTGTCGCGGAAGGTGTCGAACACGTCAGCTAGAAGGAGAACGACTACGCAGAAGAATCCGCACGGAGTTTGATTGGCGGCTTACTGCATGCTGCTTTTGCTTGGGCGGGGCCTACCACTGGCGCGTTTAACGATTCGAAGTCTGTGTAGATAACGTACGAGACGAGCATCTGGCGGTAGTAGTGCATGAACCAAAGGGTATTTTTGCCCGGCTCCAGCATGACGGTTTGCTGCGGTTTCTCGCATGTGGGACACTAGCAGGTCGGCCTAATTGAAGGCTTGCAGGCATCGGCGGCAGACGTGCATATTATGCTCGTGTTTGTTGTGCTTGGGCACCATTCGGCCCAGTTCCTTGATCCAGACATAGTGGCTTTTGTCGTCTTTCCCTTCCACTTCGGACAATAGAAGCATGTCCACAGCGTGTGGCCTTACTTTCTCGATAATGCGTAGCGGGTAGAGATCGTTCCCCCAGCCAAAGTCGCAGACCGCGATTTCCGGGTTGAGGATCTCGAACTTGCTGACGTCACTCACTTTAACTAGCCTCACCGATAAATGTGATCGTCTGCCGGGTGAAAGGTTGATAGGATGGCACACTCGAAACATCGGTTGTCGGTGTTTTTCACATTAATGATATAATGTGGCGGATTACACTTTGGAGTCGTATGTCGTTCCGACTCCGAAACGGGCTCTTCGGGTCGCATAGTGGAGGTTGCTAGGCTACGGAAATAGAATGTAACCTGGACGGCTTCCTGCTGGCGACTGTTATTTAACAAGGACGTACTTGGCCTGTAACATTTCTTGGACGAAGACGATCGTTAGATGTACAAAGCAAAGGTGTAATCGGTGTGTTTCTATATGAACGTGGTGCCAAACCTCAGGAATGTACAATCGCCGGAGATCTAAATATTCCTCTGGAAGATAATTTCTTTGATTGTATGACGATTCTGCAAGTAAAGAAAAATGTTTCGTTGGAAGTGCGTGCGCATATGGCACCTGAACAAGGTCAGGGTGTCGAGAAATTAGTCTCCACTATGACATTATTATTAGAAGAATTATAATGGACCCTCAATGTTACCGACGTGAAAAAATAATCGAAGCGGAACTGAAACTGTGAAATGAAGTTGTTAAGAGAACCGCGCTGCTCATGAAATACAAGCGTATATGCTATTTGTGGAATTACGCCGGCAACAACCGTTGGTCTGGGTGTTGCGGGAATCACAACGACGACAACTATTATAGGCGCACCGTTCGGTATTGTTGTTGGAGCTTAATCGATAGTAACTGGTTTCGCAGACGGTCCCAGTAAAATAATTTCGTTACGGCTACATTCGCGAATACGTATCTATTCAGAACTTCTCGCGGCGGCACAAAGCAGTCTCAATACGATTGCGAAGCTGTACTCGGTGGCTATAACGATAAAATCATTAGCGCAGCCGAGTTCGAGACTGTTTTGGAGAAAATGGAAAACCACAAGTAACACTGGGCACAGATACGCAACCGCGTAGTGGATTCGCAGACAGTAAAACTCGAGTCATTTCCTTTGAAAAAACATAAAAAAGTATATAAATGCCAAGAAAACAAGCAGACCTTTCGCCGCAAACTATTGCGGAAATACAAAGAATGCATAGTTACATTTTTGCAAAAGAAGTAAAAAAAAAAAAGGTATGAAATCAGCTGAACCAGATTATATCAGATATGTAATGCTCTCAAATATTGCCAGTCTGTAAAAAGTCTGGTATCAACAAACAAGATCTACAGCCTATAATTGATAGTAAAAAGTCCATAAAAACATCTGATATCGATAAACAAAGATCTACAGCCCATAATTGATAGTATGAAAACATCTTGTATCGACATGAGATATCTACAGCCCATAATTGATAGTATTAGGTCAATAAAAGCATCTGGTATCGACAAGAGAGATATACAGCTCATAAAAGATGGTGTTAGGTCAATATAAACATATGATATCGACAAAAAAGATCTACAGCCCATAATTGATAGTGTTAGGTCAATATAAACATCTGATATCGACAAAAAAGATCTACAGCCCATAATTGATAGTGTTAGGTCAATAAAAACATCTGATATCAACAAAAAAGATCTACAGCCCATAATTGATAGTGTTAAGTCAATATAAACATCTGATATCGACAAAAAAGATCTACAACCCATAATTGATAGTGTTAGGTCAATATAAACATCTGATATCGACAAAAAAGATCTACAGCCCATAATTGATAGTGTTAGGTCAATATAAACATCTGATATCGACAAAAAAGATCTACAGCCCATAATTGATAGTGTTAAGTCAATATAAATATCTGATATCGACAAAAAAAGATCTACAGCCCATAATTGATAGTGTTAAGTCAATATAAACATCTGATATCGACAAAAAAGATCTACAGCCCATAATTGATAGTGTTAGGTCAATAAAAACATCTGATATCAACAAAAAAGATCTACAGCCCATAATTTATAGTGTTAGGTCAATATCAACATTTGATATCGACAAAAAAGATCTACAGCCCATAATTGATAGTGTTAGGTCAATAAAAACATCTGATATCAACAAAAAAGATCTACAGCCCATAATTGATAGTGTTAGGTCAATAAAAACATCTGATATCGACAAAAAAGATCTACAGCCCATAATTGATAGTGTTAGGTCAATAAAAACATCTGATATCGACAAAAAAGATCTACAGCCCATAATTGATTGTATCCAGATAATAATGATTATATTCGGTGATCTAAGAAATAAAATATCAGAGCTGGATGAAAAGATGGAAAAAATAGATGATATCGATGACAATATTGCGATAGGATTAGGTAAGCTCGTAACACCTACAATAGTTTCAGCAGTAGCCAAACGCTTTACTGCAAAAATCATAAAACACTTTATGGAACATGACTTATCCTGTTGCATGGACGCCTGTTGCTAACTTTTCGCGGATTCGTGCGTGGTTTCGCGTGTGGTTCACGTGTGGTTCGGGTAAGTCATGTGGGGTGACGATTTGACCTTTGACCTTGAGCAGTCTTGCATGAAACAGCGGGAGCGTTTTCGGAAATACAAAATTACCATATTGCTACTACTAATGGGGTTAGAGAAGGACAACTTAATCCTTTAGTGAATAAGATTTCAAAGATCTGCTTCCCAGTAAAGATATTTGTTTGTTATTCTCAATTTTTGTAAAATTGGTATGCTTATATATGCGTAGACGAGACAATAATAAGTATCAGTCTTAGATTTTCTGTTTGATAGGTCAATACTCACCATGTCAAAGCGTAAGCATAATACAGATGAAAACCCGACTAAGAAAGCTACAGCTCTTAACAGAAAATGGACAGAACTATTTCTTTGTCTGAAGTATGACAGCAGACTCAGTGCTATGTTTTGTGAATTCTGCTAAAAGCATAATAAAAATTTTTGAAAAACGTCATCGTATCGCATGGATCTGTAAACTTGAGGAACTTGGCATTAGTGGAGTATGCTGAGTGCGATGACCAAATAAGATCGATGAAAGCCGAAAGTACAGGTAAGGATGACAAGCTGGTGATATTGTTAGATAACGTATCGGAGAAAGCTGACGAAGCAATGTGCACCTTATGCAGAACTACATACTACGTTGCAAAGAAGTACCTCTCCATTGAGCAATTCAAATCAATCAACGAGCTCTCGCAGGTAAATGGCAGTATCATCATCACAAAGTTGTATCTGGAGGAGAGCGCCTGTTCCGAATTCATGAGCATCATGTCTGCAATGCTGGAGAAATATATTCTTGACCATGTGAGAGCAAGCCCTGCTGTGGGAATAATTGTTGACGATTCAACTGACCTTGCAACAGATAAGCACTTGATTTTATATCTTTTGTATGTGACATAAGGGAAATTGCATACTCGGTATACAAAATTGATCAATTTACCAGCCGCTGATGCTCTTACCATTGCAACAAAACTCCTTGCATATTTGAAATCTAATGGATTAGATTTAACAAAGATCTACGGCATGGAAGCTGATGATGCGTCCGCGATCCTTGGAAAAAAGATAGGTGTGTCACAATTACTTAAAGAAACTTGCCCCTATTTAGTTGAAATGCATTGTGTGGCCTACAGACTCTCAATCGCGTGTGTAGATGCCGCTAAGACAGTATCAGAGATAGGCTGCATGGAGAGAATCCTTAACTCTCTCTTCATACCTGCTACAAGAGGTCCTCAACACATCTTTCCGACTTGCGACTCTGGCAAACAATCACTGATAACCCCGTATGGACCCCCAAGAGCTTCACTAAGTACGCTGTGTGTCTATGGGGGAATGCCTTAGACAACGCTCAACCATCAGTGTTGTCTATAGTGGGCATGTTGAGTGACTAGACCGACAGAGACATTATGGCCAATTCATCGCAATATAACATGACACCATACAAACTCATGTTTCTGCTACACTTCCTTTGTAACGTCTTTGGAAAAATAAACACCCTTAAGCGGTGTTTGCAGACAAGAGATTTGCCTTACAGTACCATGACGCAACATGTTGAAGGATTTTTGACATCGCTGGAAGCTGAGTACCTTGGAGATACACTCCATTTTGGGTCCCTCTGCAATGAGTTTCTTATAGCCACGCGCGACAGCGGTGACTTCAAAGGGATAGAACTGAAGTGTTCATCACCTGACAATGACTTGCCAACTAAAGAAGTACAGTGTGTACGGTTTATTCATGGAAAGAACTGTGACAGATTCCCCGGACCATGAGATTTTAACGCATTCACTGTCTTTGAGTCTAACACTTTTCCTGAAAATATTTGTGCACAGGCCTTTGAATTCTATCACTGTGGTACGAAAATGTCAGAATATCTGAGAAAACATTTTTAAAAATATTTTTAAAATCCTATATAGATATATATAATAGGCAAGGTTGGGAACGAAATTTCTAGGTGGGTGGGGATGAAATATAAATATTCGTAAAGTGTTTCGATGTCATTAAAAATACTTTTTTTTACAAATCATACCTTGCCTAAAAGATTGAATGCTGATCATCCGTCCGCCATGGTAGCATGACTGTAAGGACGGTAGTTCCAAAGTAATCCAGAATAAATCATTGTGAATCCAATATATGAAAAATCGGTGTGACACCATTTTCAAAGTCATGGTCGCCTGTCATACGTTGCGAGATAGTACCTTAGTATTTACATTGTAAATGTTTTATTTAAAAAATGATAAACAGCGCAGTCTTAATTTACAAATCTATAAATTGATTACTGAAAATAAATGAAAACTCTTTAAATTAGTTGTGACGTATTGCTGTTAACTTGGTGATATATAAATAGCAAAGGGAAACTATTTCGCATCATAGGACACGCGACGTTGACCTTGGAAATGGTGTCACACAGAATTTGATCAAAACATAGATGAGGTGCAGGCTGAGTTCGAAACACTCTTGACGAACTTATGAGAATAAATCTTGTTGGTGTTGATATAAAAGACGTTGATTCGATGCCAGCAGTCAGGAGGCGGAAGGGAAATCGAAACAGACATCTGTATCAAGAAAACAAAGAGAATGCTTTCACCAAACTGACGAACTTTATTTAAGTGGGTGGATTTACCATAGTGCAAATAAGGCAATATCATGATCGCTGATAGGAACATTGTGTAAATACGTTTTTTAAACAACAACAACAAACAAAACAAAAACCAAAAAAAAAAACGCTTGTGGGGTAATCCGTAGCAAATCATAGAGATAAATGTATTGTTTGCTGCTATAAATGAATATATATTATAAACAGTCGATTCACGTATTTCTATCAAGTATGTCAAAACGTCTGATATGTGTGTATATATATATATATATATATATATATATATATATATATATATATATATATATATATATATATATATATATAGACACACACACATACATGTACATACTTACATATACACATACATACCTACAAATACGTATACGTGCAACACAAGCAGGGCGTAATAACAGGTATAATAGGAGAAAGTAACGGTAATTACATGTTCAAATCGATCTCTATTTAAAATTGTTCAGGGAACAGAATATTCCTGATGAACATACTTTATATTCCACAAACTGTTTGCATAGGGTTAGATTTTTAAAGAAAAAGAATTTCCCATGGTTTGCTCACTAGTTATCTTGGCTATTTAAAAAGAACTTGTATATCTTAGGTATTATTAAAAGAATTTGTAATTCCCTTTATTTAGGTGTATGATTGATGCGTGCGATTTGGGTAATAGAGTATACAGCTTGGTCTTACTTCAGATGCGCACCTATCCAAAAAAAAAAAAAATGCATGTTTCGCCTGGTCATTTTCACTTCCTGGATATCAAAGGTAAATTGTACAAAAAAAAGCCGATAACTTTTTTTTACTTTTGATATATATTTTAATTAATTAATTGTACTTTCAGAAGCTGATATTGTCTACCCTGACAAAATTCATTTTCCCTATTTTAATACCTGCTAAAAATAGTGTACTAATTCAGGCTGATTTTTCGAGCACATGGGAGCGGCCATTTTTTGTAAGCTGTGTGCTTAGATCGTGTACAATTTCCACAAGTACAATATGTAAAGAAATTTCAGTCACAGTACATGAAAACAGCATAGAAGTTTTCCAACATTCTCTTCACCTTACACCTGTCACTCTCTCTCTCTCTCAGAAGTACATAATATCTGTAGAACGCCTCCATAACACTGTTGTGTATAATCATATGCAAAAATGTATGGGAAAATTAAGATGCAGTGTAAGTAGATACAAAATACCACATACCATTGTAAAAAAAATCTAATAATATTCTACCGTGATGATAATCATTATAATTGTTTTATATTGTTGTTGTTGTTGTTATTATTAATATTATTTGTCGTTGTTGCTGCTTTTTTGTGTAGTAGTAGTATTAGCAGTAGTAGTAGTTGTTTGAACAAACTTGTGCCGTTTGCTGCCCTTATAATTCTCAGGCTCTTAATATAATGCAATCGGAACAGTGCTCGACTTAATTGAAACGGCCTACTATTGCATCGATTGAATATAACGGTGCTTATTTCCTCCCTTTATTTTATAATCTCCCCTGAATTGATAACAAAAATAATGATACTTTAATAAATAAAAGACATCTGTTCAATACAAAAGTCCTCAATGGTAGCCACTTCATGTTTACTTATAATTACTAAAAATGTTCGATAATAGAAGATTGATTTTCTAAAGATTATTATGATTTTGTTTTCAATTTTATTATAAAAACTTGTTTCAGGTACAGACATTCTTTATGGCATATACATTTTAAATATAGTCAATACAGACTAAAAGATATATACTTTTGAAATATTTATAAGTTCAAATAAGTCTTTGTCTGCAATATAAAATACTGTAGTATTCAGCTGTTTTCTTAGTTTCAATGAAAACAAAAACTTAGCATAACATGCATTGTTAAAAACTGACTATGCTCGAGACCTGTCTATGCAAATTTTGGTTCGCGAATTTCATGTAAAAATATAACTTTTAAATAATAACATATAGACATTACCAATACCCAGACGTACATGACGAGATTCGTCGCACACGTCTATAATTCAAATTCAGTCATTACCAATACCATGCCCGAATGGGTGCACACGACGTTAATGCAATCATCATCATCATTACCAATACCTGACTGATTATGGTAGAATACTAAAAGAAAAAACATTAATACCCTACAGGTCCAAGAAAAATAAAGATATAATCCTTCCAGATAATCAAGGTCCGGTCTGTTTAAAAATGCAGGAACTGGTAAAAAAAAAGGAGTACCTGTTGAGGCAATAGGTGGCCTACAAAATGGGGGGAGAGGGCGTTTCTACCTGAATGCCGTAGGAAGCATTCCTATTTTACCAGAAGGGGAATTCAAAATTAAGGGGAAAACAATGAAAGTAGTCAAGGCACCCCCTATAGAAAGGAACATAGAAACGAAGACGGTTGAGGTCCACTTTACTGGACTCCCGTTGGAGATTCCAACTAAGGAACTCACAGAAAAATTGGAATCAAAATTTAAAATCCAAGTCCAAAAAGAAAAAAGTGCCACGTATTAGGGCTATCCCAATATAAAAACAGGGGTAAGGGTCGTAGTAGTTGAGACAGAAAAAGCCAAAACAATACCTACTTTCTTCTACGTTATGGGTTTCTTGTTGAAATCCTGGTACAGGGGGTGTATTCATCACCGACCCTGCACCAGATGTAGGCAAACGGGGCATGTGCCCAGGGATTGTAAAAATCCGCCTTTCATACAAGGAACCACATATGCTGCAAAAGCAGCAAACATACCAGACAGTACACCCTCGGGCGACAATGAAGCCCTAGAGAGCGAAGACCCCGAACCGGAAGGGGACATAAGCAAACCCCAGGGGGAGATAAATGTAGTGGGAAAGCCTTTGGAAGAAACCAACCTAGGGGACACAGGTCTTGAATGGGTAGATTTTGAAAACAAGGACATTTTGCCTTTCGAAACCCAAAATGAGAAAAGAAAACTAAGGAACAAAAAAAAAAAAACATCTGAAGAAACAAAATAAAAAAGAAATGACAATGAAGGAAAATAGTACGGCACCGTACTACCAGTTAATAGAGCCGATTTTTAATGAATCGGAAGATGAAATTGAAAAAAACCCGATAGAAGAAGAGGCCGTTGCTCGCAAATCTAGCTCAGTGAGAGGAACTGAGAAGGAAATGGAGGAGCAAACGGACCAGAAAACGCTGCAAGAAGAGTACAGTCAGAGTGTGGATGGGACATTCCCATCAACCTCCACACCAAAACAGTCGCAGAAAAGAAGCGATGAATCACTGTATCAGCAGAATGGCCCTCGAGAGAGGATTCTGATGAGAGGAAAAAAACTCCTAACACCCCCAAATCAGGGAGATCTGCCTCCCTGCCGAGGGCGGGAAAAAAGACTGGTGGGAGTAAAAGAAGAATAACGATAGAGAAGTATAGGGAAAAGTCCCAAACTAAACAAAAACAAAAAGGGGAAACAGAAGTAGAAAGTGACACGGAAATAGAATTAGAGAGCGATCTCAACGTGGCACAATAAACTTAGAAATTCAAAAAATAAAATAAAACAAATAAAAATAAAAAACAAAAACAAAATTGGAACGTTAACAACAAATGTTTTATGGCACCATGGAGGGACAAAACCTCCGTGTGATAACCATAAACATAAATGGAGTAAAGGATAAAGTAGATAAATTGAGAGAAACAACAAAATCATTTGATATAATACTGTTACAGGAAACACATAATATAGATACAAAATTAAAAAGGGAGATAGAGGAAAAACTAAATGGGATAGTGATAGAAAATAATGGTAATAATGAAAGTTGGGCGGGGGTGGCAATAATTTTTAAGAATATAGCTTTAAAAGTAACATGGGAGGAAATTATAACTGAAAAGAAATTTAATGGGAGATTAAAGCATATAAAAAAAAATGGATGGTATATTTTAAATGTATATGTGCCAGTATCAAATAATATAAAGACAAGTATAACAAAAAAGTTACAATTTATAAATGAATTAACAGAATACATAAAAAAAAATTTCCATGGAAAATTTTATAATCGGAGGAGATTTTAATTGGGTAACAAATAATTTAGATAGGACGGGGGGGGGGGGGGGATTATGAAAGGGCAAGAATTAGATGCAAGAAGGGGGGAAATAATTAAAAATTTATAGATAAAAATGAGATAGAAGATGTATGGAGAAAACTAAATCCTGACAAAATAGAGTATACATATGAATATGGAATCAGACAAGGAAGTAGATTGGATAAATTTTACATATCCAAAACAGAAATAAATAAAGTTTTAATGTGCGAAATTCAAAGGGATAAAATATCTGATCATAATCCAGTTATACTAAATATAAATATTAAATACAGAAATAAATGGGGACAAGGATACTGGAAACTTAATAACTCTATTTTAGTAGAAAGTGAATATACGGACAAAATAGCAGAAATTTTAAATAAGTTTAATACGGAAGGTACAAGGGATATCCTTCAATCATGGGAAGATTTAAAAGTATTGATTAAAAAACTTACGAGGATATACAGTACTATAAAACAAGATAAAATAAAGGGGGTGGAACAAAGGTATAAAAATATATGTATAAATAAAGATGCAAGTGAGGAGGAAAAGGATAAATATAGGAAAGAATATGAGAATGTGCAAAAATACAAAGAGGCAGGTAATAAAATTAGAGCAGGAAAATTCGATAGTATGTACATAAAAGCAAAAGGAATATACAGGAGGGAGGAAATAAGGAGAGGAAAGGGAAAAAACATGGAAACCCTAAAGAAAAATAATATAATACTGAAAGAAAAGGGAGAAATATTACAAGCAATACATGATTTTTATAAAGATTTGTACACATCGCAAAATATAGGGTATGAAGAAATAAATAGCTATTGTAAAAATGCACAATTTATAAAAATAAATGAAGACCATAGAAATATATGTGAAAATTTTATAACAGCAGAAGAGATTAAGAAAGCTATAGTACAAATAAATAAAGGTAAATCGCCTGGTTCAGATGGCCTCACTGCAGACTTTTATAAAAAATTCCAAATACAACTAACTCCAATTTTAGAATATGTATACAACAATATCCTGATAAATAAAGAAATGCCAGGTAAAATGAAGGAGGGAATAATCACGGTAATATATAAAAGGAAAGGGGATGTACAAGAATTAAAAAATTGGAGACTGATCTCTTTACTGAATACGGATTATAAAATTTTAAGTAAAATTATGTCTAATAGACTTAAAATGTGTATGGGTAAAATAATAAATATAAATCAAAGTTGTGGGGAAGGGGGGAGGAGTATTAAAAACAATCTATTAACTATTCAAACTGTGATAGAGTATATAGAAAGTAAAGGAGAGAAAGGAGCGATGATTCTATACGATCAGGAAAAAGCTTTTGATCGTATAGAACATAGCTATGTAGAAAATATTATACAAAATTATGGTTTTGGACCCATCTTTTGCTCATGGATCAAAGTGATGTACACAAATATAACATCGGAAGTACAAATTGATGGGGCCAAAACAAAAAGATTCAAAATTGAAAGATCGGTAAGACAGGGATGTCCCCTGTCTATGCTATTATACGTGTTAGCAATCGAAGTTTTATGTATACAAATAAATAATAATAAAAATATACAAGGAATAAAAATACCCAACCTAAAAAAGGAATTTAAAATGCTCCAACATGCAGATGATTGCACGAATTTTATAAATGATGGTTTTTCTTTTAAGCATTTGGAAAAAGAATTTTTTGATTTTGGAAAAGCATCGGGGTCGAAAATGAATCATATGAAAACAGAAATACTTCTAATAGGAAATTGGCGTGGGAATCATCCAGGTTTACCACCAGAACTAATAAAACAAAAAGTGAAAGCTCTAGGGGTGTATTTTGGGAGAAATGCTGACAAAACAAATTTTAATTTTTTCAAAGATAGAGTACAAGTACAAATTGATTTATGGTTATGTACACCTTTAAATATAATGGAAAGGGTACAAATAGCGCATACACACACACACACACACACACACACACACATATATATATATATATATATATATATATATATATATATATATATATATATATATATATATATATAGTACTTTATGGTATATTATGCAAATAATTGATTTTAAAGATACATGGCTGGAAGTTTTAGATAAAAAGAGTTCACTTTATATGGGGATGGGGGATGCACCTTCTCCAAAGAGAAAATCTATACAAATCCAAAATGGAAGGAGGACTGGGTATACCATACCTGAAATATAGAAAAAGCGCTTACATTTTAAACAGAAAAAGAAATTTATGGGGGAAAAAGGAATACGTGTGGGCGGCTTTATATATATATTTTTATGGGGTTTTTATTAATAATATGCCTGAAATATATAGAAATAACAAACTAATCAAAATAATTGAACCACCACGGAAACTGTTTCCAATAAAAAATGTTATTATGAAATATACGGGTGATATTAAAATATGGACAGAAGAAAAAGATATTTTAACATACAAAAACATAACGAAGGGGGTAAACCAACATGCCACACATAAGGTAGAAAAAGAAAATCCGGGGCAACAATGGGGGACAATATGGAAAAAATGGAAAGGGGTAAAATCAAATCACAAACAAAGTTTAGTGTATAAGTACATCCATGATGTGTGGTTGACGGGAGCGGTTGCCTTTAAAAGGCATATAGCAAATAGTATAAAAAAATGTCCTTTGTGCAAAAATGCATTATACACAAAAAGTCATGTAATCTTAAAATGTAAGGATAAAGAACAAGAGAGGGTTTTAATAATTAACATGATAAAAAGGGAAAATCGAGCGTATGAGGAAGGAAATTTACTATATACTAACAATATAAGGGATAAAAAATTTATGATAATGTAGTAACATACATTACAAAAACTATGGTGAAGTGCTATAGAGGGCTAGAAGGATTTTAAAAAGAATAAAAAAAAATTGTTGTTGTTGTTGTTGTTGTTGTTGTTGTCATTAACATATAATATATTTCTTGTCTATTCTAAAACAAATAGAATAAATAAATATTTACAATAATTTTAAATATAGGACGCTGAGTACTTGGAGGACCCAAGTAAAACCTCTGTAGGTGATGGGATCCAGTCTGCCCTCCCACTAGGGGAGAGGTCCGTCGTAAAGGCGAGCTGGGACCTAATCACTTACATGTTAGAAAGGTCAGCCTCTCAAAGTCGTCCACAAATGTTTTTGGATGTAATAATAAGAATATTGAAAAGTAGACAAAATTTATAACAATTAATAATAAAAAGAACTTCGCAGTGCTAACACAATTTAACAAACAGATAGGAACAAAATGGAAGCAGACATAAATACAGGGGGGGGGGGGTATGTGACTCAAAGTAGGATATGAGGACGAGTGACACCGAGGCTACAGGGCTAACGCGAAGTAGTAAGGGTCACATTAGAGTACCCGAAAAAATGAGGCATAACCGATATAAACATTACAAAACAAGAAAACAAGGGGAAAACAAGAAAATGTACTAACAACTGCGAAATTCTGCCATGCCTACACGCATCTCAGACACACAAACCAAATATACTTTTTTTTTTTTTTTTTTTTTTTATTTATTTATTTTTTTATTTTCTTTTTATTATTTTTATTTTTTTATTTTACATAACTTGAAGCATAAATAGAAAACAAAAACTTGGAAATTTTAAATATGGTCTTAGAAACCAGAGCAAAAAGGAGACAGGGGGAGCACAAGTATGGCCTATGGATGGAGGGAAGGTATCATACAATAAACTCTGCGAACCATAATACCTCCAACATGGGCCAACAAATTGTGCGCCACCAGCATCCAATTTTAAATCTCCTTTAAGAGATTATATTATACATATTGGAACCTTTTCTAAATATATATATATAATTTTATTTTTCTCTTTAAAAGTAAATAACAACTACAACCAAATTTGGAAACTAAAAAGCCAGTCCAAACAAGAATACAGGGGTTTATAGCACACGATAACACAAATATAGCAAACATACATATAGCATACACTAGACTTCTAAAAGATCCCTGGCAAGGATCACTAAAAACAATTTCATAACATGGCAAGGAAACCAGCCGCAAGGGCAATACCTGAGGAGGGGAGTACAAGCTATGGAGTAAATTTCTTTAGGCCCAGGATGGAACGATTGGGAACCTGGAAACAGGTTTCAAATCAAGTACGCCCTTCAAAAAAAAAGACATATACAAGAGGAACCCTGGTCAAAAAAGTTAAAATAAAATTTCTTTTCAAAATTCTTTTTGAGTTTTTCAAAACCCACAACAGCAGACTTTATGGGGGTACAAACAGATATAAAAAAAAACTTTAAAAAAAAATTTCGGCACAAAAGGGGGACACCTTAAAGGCTGATAGCTAAACATAGCTAGAGGTCCAAGAGGGGTCCACAAAAAAAAAAAAAAAAAAAAAAAAAATACCCTACAGGTCCAAGAAAAATAAATATATAATCCTTCCAGATAATCAGGGTCCGGTCTGTTTAAAAATGCCACGATGCGTCCTGGCAGGTGTACATGGGGCACACCACAGACCGCAAAATGACAAAAAAAAGTACAGGTGAATGTAATGTTTTACTTCCATACAAGTAACCTTGATCTGGTAGATCAGAAGAATTAAAGATAGGGAAAGAAAAGAACAGACACACACATCACAGGTTTTATGCAATGGCATCATTAAGAATCAAAATCTAGAGACACTGATGGTTAGTTTGATATATAATAACCTATGTTGTGCTGTCAGTTTGGGTTACTCCAAAAATATGGCTCTTTTTTGGCTTCTGATCCTGGACTAACTAGTGTTAAACTAGCCACGATGCTTTCGGAACCCACGGATCCAATTTGTCAAGGTCAAACGCTCACGAACAACTCAAACATAAAGCACAACAGTTTAAGCAGAAAAGCGTTAAAAGGAAAGAAAATACTACTCAAAATTATCCTGTAAAATGCTTGATACATTTTATTTAATTCATCAAACTGTAACGAATCCCCTGAAACAACGGAAAGTATTTGAAGTATGGAATCATACTGTTGCGATGTTTATCATGAGCACGGAGTAATTATTTTGGCAAATTTTATTAGGGATGTTGTTATTGTCATATTAGCACGTCAAATGATAATGTATGTATGTATGTATGTATGTATGTATGTATGTATGTATGTATGTATGTATGTATGTATGTATGTATGTATGTATGTATGTATCTATGTATGTATGTATGTATGTATGTATGTATGTATGTATGTATGTATGTATGTATGTATGTATGTATGTATGTATGTATGTATGTATGTATGTATGTATTTATGATGACACATTATTAGTATTGTACATTTAAGAACATGTCCCTCCCATTGGTACTGTACAGCTATCAGCCAAAGAATTTTTCAGATTTTGTTTTGCAGGCCATCTCTGGCTGAGAGGGTTTTTCACACTTAACTATTTTTGTAATAATAAATGTGAGGAAAATAATATTGCAATAATATGAAACGAGTCCACACATTTGGTCGCAAAGCATATTCTCTTTTATCACTGATAAATACTTTTTATAGTGTAGCAGTATAGATGTACACACGTATGTTTTGGTAACCAAAAGATACATATTCCATATATATTATTTAGTTGAAATAATATTTATAATGTGACAGTATCTTCAGTTGCCTCTGTATTAAGTGGCTTTATTCAATTTGAGTAAACATTTTAATCTAAACATATCATATTGGAGTTCAAATGGAGTCATAGAAAGAAGTGACTTGTTTCCACAAGCAAAAATAGGCACAGATTTGGATATTTAAGGTACCTTCAATTAAGCCTTGCTTCAAACAATGCACAGGTTTTATGCAATGGCATCATCAAGAATCAAAATCTAGAGACTCTGATGGTTAGTTTGATATATAATAATCTATGTTGTACTGCCGGTTTGGGTTGCTCCAAAAATATCCCCCTTTTTTGGCTTTTGCTCCTGGACTAACTAGTGTCAAACTAGCCATGATGTTTTCGGAACCCACGGGTCCTATTTTTCAAGGTCAACCCACGGGTCCTATTTGTCAAGGTCAAACACTCATGAAGAACTCAAACATAAAAACACAACAGTTTAAGCAGAAAAACGTAAGAAAGAAAGAAAATACGACTCAAAAACTATCCCTTAAAATGCTTGATACATTTTGTTTGATTCATCAAACTGTAACAAATCACCTGAAACAACGGAACATATTTAAAGTATAGCGTCACACTGTTGCGATGTTTATCATGTGAGTATGGGGTAGTTATTTTGGCACATTTTATTAGGGACGTTGTTATTTTCATATTAGCACGTCACATGATAATGTCTGTATGTATGTATGTATGTATGTATGTATGTATGTATGTATGTATGTATGTATGTATGTATGTATGTATGTATGTAAGTATGTATGTATGTATGATGGTACATCAGCACAATCCTGGCTATAAAGTGCCGATTCAAAGTTTGGTTCCACAAATATAAAGGTAAAAATAGCAAATAAACTTTATAAAGATAAAACCCTCCAAATAAACTTTATAAAGATAAAACCCTGCAAATAAATTTTATAAAGGTAAAACCCTCCAAATAAACGTAAATATGTAGTCATTCAAGGTAAAAGTAAATATGTAGTCATTCAAGGTAAAAGTAAATATGTAGTCCATCAAGGTAAAAGTAAATATGTAGTCCTTCAAGGCAAAAGGCATTCATTTTTAAAATATGTAGTCCTTCAAGGTAAAAGGCAATCATTTTTAAAATATGTAGTCCTTCAAGGTAAAAGTAAATATGTAGTCCTTCAAGGTAAACGTAAATATGTAGTCCTTCAAGGTAAACGTAAATATGTAGTCCTTCAAGGTAAACGTAAATATGTAGTCCTTCAAGGTAAACGTAAATATGTAGTCCTTCAAGGTAAACGTAAATATGTAGTCCTTCAAGGTAAACGTAATTATGTAGTCATTCAAGGTAAACGTAAATATGTAGTCCTTCAAGGTAAACGTAAATATGTAGTCCTTCAAGGTAAACGTAAGTATGTAGTCATTCAAGGTAAACGTAAATATGTAGTCCTTCAAGGTAAACGTAAATATGTAGTCCTTTAAGGTAAACGTAAATATGTAGTCCTTCAAGGTAAACGTAAATATGTAGTCCTTCAAGGTAAACGTAAATATGTAGTCCTTCAAGGTAAACGTAAATATGTAGTCATTCAAGGTAAACGTAAATATGTAGTCCTTCAAGGTAAACGTAAATATGTAGTCCTTCAAGGTAAACGTAAGTATGTAGTCATTCAAGGTAAACGTAAATATGTAGTCCTTCAAGGTAAACGTAAATATGTAGTCCTTCAAGGTAAACGTAAATATGTAGTCCTTCAAGGTAAACGTAAATATGTAGTCATTCAAGGTTAAAGGCAATCATTTTTAAAAGGTAGTAAAATATAAAGCATAAACGTTGCTAAAATCTTCAAGACGAAAAACCTTTCCAGAAAATTGAATATTTTCTTTTACAAAACAAAAAAATGCACTGTAAAAGATGCCAAGTTCTTGCAAAACTACATAAAAGAAAACATAAAGACTAAAAGAGTAAAGTCATTGAAATACATGATCAATTTTGTAATATAATCCGCATTTTTTAGAACGTCAAAGATTTTTTATTTATTTTCTTTCGTTTGTTCTGACGCAACATCATCAAAAAGCTGTTCGATTGAGCTGGCATCATACATTTAAGTCTCGCTGTTTGGAAGGCGGTACACTGGACTTTCAGTTTTGGCCACTGTCAGTGGACACTGGCACCGTATGCGTTCAGGTCGAGGTTCATTCTTTGGAGAGCGCGGGGGGATATGCATGGGTCAAATATGTGTTTCCAGTATGTGACCGAGACAACACCACCTTGTCTCTGCGATTTCGTCTGTAAGAACGATACCACTCTACAATGCCATGTTGGATGCTGAGTTTTTACTCCATATATTTTGATAATTACTTAGAACAGAAGTGTCAAACATACGGCCCGCCAGACTCGTTATTTATTATTATTATTGATTATTATTTATATAAAATATGGCCCGCCATAGCAAATGAGTTTGACACCGTTGATTTAGCACATGTCGATGGATATAGTACTTAAAATCTCGATATACAATCTTCCACCCATAAAGGGATCTTCCACCCACAAACGGATCTTCCATCCAGAAATGGGTCTTCCATCCAGAAACGGGTCTTCCATCCAGAAACGGATCTTCCAACGAATCTTCCATCCAGAAACGGGTGACTGCTGGGCAGATTTAACTGCTTTATCTGATCTCTCATTACCCTTAATACTGATCTGACTGGGTAGTCAATAGAGCAGTATGCTTTTTTTCCAGGTTGTATAAGCACACACTGTTTCTATAATATATGAGATATTAAGAGATTGTCATAGTTAAGATTTTGTAAGGTTTTAAATGTGCAAAGTGAATCCGAAAAGATAATGAAGTAAGTTTTTGGAGAGGTTTCAATATTATGAGTTTAAGTATGGGTGTAACTTCCGCGGTAAAGAAGCTGGAAGCAGTATTCAATACCCGACTGGAGATGATCTTTCAGCCGTGATTGCAACATTGTCTCCATTTGCAAAAGCAGCTGCGTTAGGGGCTGTCAGAACTGCATCCGGAATGGCTTTAAAAAGGCAGTTGGAAGAGGAGCATCTCGAGGTGGAAAAATCTATGAATAAAAAAGAAAAGGTCTTCGATTATCCAGGCGTGGAAACCAAAGGCTCCCGAGCGGAAGTAGCCTTTGGTTGTGGCCTCGCCGTTGATAAAAGCGAAGCTTTTCGTGCGTAAAAAGTCAGTCAAACATTTCCGAGGCGTTTTATGCGGGATTAACTTCCATCGATGATCCCACGCAAGTGGGAAACCGGTATTGTTAACCTGGATTTGACAACAGGACCTGGAACTCATTTGGTTGCATACGTGGTAACGCCTCGACATCTTTTATATTTGAACTCGCACGGGCTAGTGCCACCCCGTGAAGTTGTTGATTACTTAACCCAAGGTGGCGTACCTGGACGACAAAGTCGTCTACCACTGTTTTATTCAACGCTGTTGTTGAAGCGTTGTATGCACTCACGGGAAGCAAAGCTTCCTCAAGCCCGACCACGCAAACGCTTATTGATCTAACAATAAACTACACTTGATAGTATACAAAATGCCTAATAACATTTACGGAAGTTCAACCGCGCGACGACGCGGCGCCCATGTGGATTTGATCTGGTTTGCTACCAAAGCGGATTTGACTGAGTTTACCAGCCGGGATGCTGTTGGTCTTAATCCAGGCGAACTTGTGAGTTTTGAAGATCAAACTGGAAAACTGCGAACATCTAATGTGGACATTCGAAGTATCGTTTGAAAAGCGGACATCAACGATGTTTTTGAGAGGCTGCGAGGTGCTGTCGCGAAAAATCTGGCCGCGATCACTGAAAACGGGGGAATCAGATACTCTGGTACGTTTATTGCGTTTATCAAAAAATATCTTGATGCTGTTAATGTTGAGACAAAACAATACGTGGATTATGCCAATGATATGACGAAACAATACGTGTATTTAATGGTTGCCTGGGCGTCATCACCACCACGCGTGGTAAATTCATGGAGCATGGTTAAAGGAATATTAACCAGTTCTTATGTATATTGAATCTATATTGTGTACTTAAATTTGTTCATTATAGCAAGGTTGTACATTTGTACTTTAAAATAAGGTTACTTGTCAACAGGGTTCTGACCAGCATTTAAGTTCAAAGCCTGTCTTATTTGCTATTAGGCTGAGATTTTTTTCCCTAGAATGACTCTCGTCCTGTTATGATGTGGGTCATTAGAAATATGTATATAATAGAGACTTGATATGTATTAACTTCATTCCTATTTTAGATCAGTCTGTGGGAATCCATTTGTTATAGATTTGACATTGTGCCATTGAACTCAGATATCATTCGAGAGGAATTATTTATTTAAACATTCATTGGAATTACTAAATGTTCATTGACATTTGAAATAATACATTACTTTAGACTTTTGTGAACTCATTCAGAGACATTCTGCATTGTATCATCGTGGTACACAAGGACATTCAAGACCATTGGAACTCATTCGGAACATTCTATATTTTAAAACTTGTAATTAGGACATTTAGTATTATTGGAATTTGATTCATAATATTGTAAGTATCTTTTGAATTTCACTTTGTATTATAGGGAAAAAAATTGTTGTTTGATATTACATGCAATGTTGGTTTCACTTTCTTTCTGTTACATATTTTTAAGACCTAGAGTAGTAGTACCAGTAAAGGAGAGGAAATAAAAGAAGGTTTAACAAATGGTCTATTTACTTTGTCGCCTAACGTGGATGGCTTTGGGAGACCTATACCTTACAGCTTACAGGTGCGCAAGTCTAGATCGTATTCATTTATCATTCATAGATATGAAAGTGGGTGGGGAGCAATAATACTAACGTTAAATGAAACTGGCCCTGGTTTTTCTACAGCACTACTGTATACCACCCAAAGCAATATTATTCGAGAAACTACTACATTTGCATTCTCATGATCATTGATTGTTGGAGAGAAAATTCACTTCGAAGGAGTCAGTGTCTATCCGGATGGGCTCTTAACCATCTTTGGCGTTTGTGTTTAAGATTTGTCATTATATATAAGTGATGAATTCTGACCGCGGTGATGAAGTTGCGGAATTTACCGACGGCAGATGCTAACATTGATACTAATTTTATTCCACTTGTTAATGAATATCTCCTTCAGAATGGTGTTACCAGGCTCTCGTATATGATCAAATATAATCTAAGCGACGATAATATAGAAATCAACCGTTGGGACCACCCCGATGTACCATTGCCAACTCGAGGCCAGCTTGGATTCAGAGCATTAGCATGTGAAAATGCAGGTTTGTTGACTGCATCACAAGGGTGTGAAAACATCCAGGGATTGTTTCAATAATGATGAAGTAACATTTACTGACAAAGCCACCTCGGTTGTATTCCCAGTTAATTATGTTAATAGAAGAATTACAATGGACCCTCACTGTTACCGGCGTGATAAAAGAAATAATCAAAGCGGAACTGCAACTGTAAGATGAAATCGTTAAGAGAACCGCTCGTGAAACACAAGCGTATATGTAACGTTGTAGATGCTATTTGTGGAATCGCCGCGGCAACAACTGTTGGTCTGGGTGTGGCGGGAATCGCAAGCACAGCAGCTATTATAGACACACCAATCGGAGTTGTTGTTGGAGCCATATCAATGGTAGTCGGTGTGACCGTCGGCGCTGGTAAAATAATTTCATTACGCTTACATCAGCGAGTATATGTTTATTCGGAACTTCTCGCTGCAGCACAAAGCAGCCTCAACAAAATTACCAAGCTCTATTCGATAGCTATCGAAGATAAAATCATTAGCACGACCGAGTTCTAAACCGTCTTGGCAGAAATGGAAAACCACAGGCAACTCCGAGCACAAATACAAAACCGGGTAGCGGATTTACAGTCAGTAAAAGTCGAGCTATTTCCTTTTCAAAAATCATAACAAGACGTATATAAATACCAAGAAAACAAGCAGACCTTCCGCCGCAGATTATTGCGGAAATACCAATATTGCATGGTTCTGTTCCTGCAAAAGAAGTCCACGAAATGTATCGAATAAGCTCAACCAGATTGTATCAGATATGGAATGCTCTCAGATATTGCCCGGCTGTAAAAACATCTGGTATCAACCAGTCAAATCTACAGCCTATAACTGATAGTATTAAGTCCCTTGACCAAGAAACTATACAGCCTATGCTGAACGATATACGTGACTTGATAATTAAATCGAATGATATAAAATTCTACATAGACAAACAATTATCGTACCAGTTAACTCAGCTTCAGGTGGGGGTTTTGTGATGGAGGTCGAATTTAATCTTCCGAGCTTCAATTCTCTAGCAAGTTTGGTACATACTAAAAAAAAAATCCTGTGTGAATACCGGATATATTTCATCCTGTGGTGCCAAAAACGATATATTTTAACTCGTAACTCGTGACTCTGCCGTTTATTAAAATATAATGTTTTTTTTTTTTGTTTGCTTGTTTGTTTTTTTTTTTTTTGTACCCCGCTATGAAATATCTCTGGTATTATTGTAGGAAAAGAAAATATTCTTTGAACTATTTGGACTTGTAATTGTTTCAGGAAAATCTTGTTAATACCATTATGCAAGAAACATTTGCAGGGATTTGCTTAAATTTTATCACGTAAAACCTTTTTTTCTTTTTCCTTAAATTTTCTCATTTTGAAAGAAAACTATGTTATTATTTCATAGTATTATACCTGTAAGGCATTAATCGCTTGTCAGTAGTCAATCCAGATTCTTGCTTCATTTCATCCCCGATGCCATACAGTTTATTGATTTCAAGATCATTTTTTTTATACCATGGTTTCAGACAGGTGGGACTAACATGAATAATTGCTAGAAAGAAGGTGCTGTCAGGGACTAACATAATTTTGTTGATCTTATGTCTCTTGTATTTGAGCCAGATCTTGTTTTTATTTGCCTTTCTTGCGGGTAAATTATGTATTCTTCACAATTTTCATCTTGTTCCAGGGAGACATCACCCCAGCACGTTTCATGCATTTCTCGGCCAATCCTAATTCCAAAGTGAAGCGCGCACATCATCCACAGTGATCTTAAAGAGAAGAGGGTGTGTGTGGACCAGGAACTCTGGCATTGTACATGATATCCGATTCTGCTTCGCGGATGAGATCTCCTACCTACGGTTTGTTGCTTTTTCCTATGGATTTTGGCTGCTTTTGCTTACATTTTAGGATTTCTCTGGCTTTGAAAAATTGTTAATCTTTTATTATTGAAAAGTGATAATTGTTCTCCCTCAAATTCCTCTCAATGGATGAAAAAATTGAACGCAGTGTTGTGGGTTCATATTCCGAAACATCTTTGTTCCTCACACCCAAAAAAAAAGATGAAATAAGGTTATACAGTTCGTCTGGTGGTATGCAATGTGGGAGTCTAAAATCACGTTCGGATTCTAAATTCTTTTTGAAAAGAGTGGCATCACTTTCTGTTTTCCTCTTGGTATTGACATTGTTTGCTCATTTATAAACTGTTCAACTTGCTCAGAAGTTACCTCTTGAAACATGCTATTTGTATTATTGACATCTTGCAACAAATGAAAATCAACATCAAAGAGACTCTGCGCATACTTGTCACAAACCTATATAAACTCCATATCATCCATATTTTTTCTAGCCGACGAAAATATAGCAGGTGAGTTTATCGAATATTATTATGTTTTATATTTGTTTATGAAATAAAGAAAGAATATCAACCATTTTGCTTACATTGTCTAAAAAATATTTATTGAAGAAGATCCATGATAAGGGGAGATAATTCATCAAAAGTAGTTCCCTGGGTCTTGAAAAAAGTAGTTCCAAAAGTGATATCGCCACTGTGGCGATATAAATTTTTTTCTACTGATATATTTCAATAGCTCATTATGAATTATATAATAAAATGGTTTATTTATTCTTTTGATGAATACAAACAGGTTATCATCAGAAAAGGATACTGTCTTTTAGGGTACGTGCAAATAATATGATGCACTATTTGTATATACTCGCTCATACTCATGATACTAAATTAAAATAATTGTAATTTAAAATTTGTGTACAAATTAGCTTTTGTATAAATGTAACATGCTTCATAGTGATACATGTAGAAATTGTAAAATGGAGATGGAGTAAATTAGATAGCTAAATGCTACATCATTAAGCATATATGCTTGAAAAGAGGAAAATGTCAAAATAAACGAACAAAAGTCGACAAAACCATTGCACATGATTGTTAAAATGTTATATCCTAACTTTAGTGATGAAACTATCTATATGTGTGTGTGTATGTGTTTGCAATTAACAGACTTAATCGCAAGATATCTCATTTCAGTGAGTGATTACGTATAGGAAACAAACCAACAAGAGACAGTGCAAACATAGTGTTAAACTAGCCAAAGTGCTTTCGGAACCCACGGATCCCATTTGTCAAGGTCAAACACCCATGAAGAACTCAAACATAAAACACAATAGTTTAAGCATACAAACGTAAAAAAAAAGACAGCAAAGACGACTCAAAATTATCCTGTAAAATGCTTGATACATTTTGTTCGATTCATCAAACTGTAACGAATCACCTAGAAAACAGAAAGTACTCGAAGTATAGCATCACACTGTTGCGATGTTTATCATGAGCACGGAGTAGTTATTTTGGCAAATTTTATTAGGGATGTTGTTATTGTCATATTAGCACGTCACATAATAATGTATGTATGTATGTATGTATGTATGTATGTATGTATGTATGTATGTATGTATGTATGTATGTATGTATGTATGTATGTATGTATGTATGTATGTATGTATGCAAATGGCACATCAGCACAATTCGGACTACATAGTGCCTATTAAAAGTTTACTTCCAAAAATATAAAAGTAAAAATTGCAAAGAAATTGTATAAAGATAAAACCCGCCAAATAAACGTAAATATGTAGTCCTTCAAGGTAAACGTAAATATGTAGTCATTCAAGGTAAACGGCAATATGTAGTCCTTCAAGGTAAACATAAATATGTAGTCCTTCAAGGTAAACGTAAATATGTAGTCCTTCAAGGTAAACGTAAATATGTAGTCCTTCAAGGTAAACGTACATATGTAATCCTTCAAGGTAAACGTAAATATGTAGTCCTTCAAGGTAAAAGGCAATGATTATTAAAATATGTAGTCCTTCAAGGTAAACGTAAATATGTAGTCATTCAAGGTAAAAGGCAATGATTATTAAAATATGTAGTCCTTCAAGGTAAACGTAAATATGTAGTCCTTCAAGGTAAACGTAAATATGTAGTCCTTCAAGGTAAACGGCAATATGTAGTCCTTCAAGGTAAACATAAATATGTAGTCCTTCAAGGTAAACGTAAATATGTAGTCCTTCAAGGTAAACATAAATATGTAGTCCTTCAAGGTAAACGTAAATATGTAGTCCTTCAAGGTAAACGTAAATATATAGTCCTTCAAGGTAAACGTAAATATGTAGTCCTTCAAGGTAAACGTAAATATGTAGTCCTTCAAGGTAAACGTAAATATATAGTCCTTCAAAGTAAACGTAAATATGTAGTCCTTCAAGGTAAACGTAAATATGTAGTCCTTCAAGGTAAACGTAAATATGTAGTCCTTCAAGGTAAACGTAAATATGTAGTCCTTGAAGGTAAACGTAAATATGTAGTCCTTCAAGGTGAACGTAAATATGTAGTCCTTCAAGGTTAAAGGCAATCATTATTAAAATATGTAGTCCTTCAAGGTTAAAGGCAATCATTATTAAAATATGTAGTCATTCAAGGTTAAAGGCAATCATTATTAAAATATGTAGTCATTCAAGGTTAAAGGCAATCATTATTAAAATATGTAGTCATTCAAGAATAAACGCAATGATTTGTAAAAGGTAGTAAAATATAAAGGTTAAAATTTGCTAATATCTTCGAGAAGATAAACCTTTCTAGAAAATTAAATATTTTCTTTTACGAAACAAAATATACTGTATGCATTCAGGTGGCAGGGGATTGTTTCATAAATTGACCCCTGTCAAATTTCTTAACTTAAGGCTATGGTGTGACGTTTACAGATAGTATTGTTTAATAATTAAAGATATGGATATATTTGTGAATTAGGTGTTTCGGACTTGTGTTGTTCTTGAAATTGATGTGAGGCATGTATACCTCCCATAGTTTCTTCGCATTATGTAGACAGTGAAATACCAATCGTCGGCTAGGAAGAAAAGCTAGCCACCCATAGCAGTAAACATGTGGGTTCAAGGCAAGTAAAATATTCCCTAAACGGCTTGGATGGCAACTATTTTCAATTGTATCAAGCTGTTTAGTACAGAATGTTTTTCAGCATTATCACCTACGGAAAGGGCTTGTGTTTGCACTGTGAGTATCACTTGGTATACAAATGACCTTCAGACGTGAAAAATGCAGGTATAAACTTGGCGTTGGGGTGCATAAACTTCTTTTGCTATCAACGGTCATTGATTTGCAGGTCAAGTGAATAATATTCTTATGCATTGTTTTAATATAGCTATCCAAAAATATGGACCTTTTTGACCTCACTTGTGTATTTTATTTGTTATGATTGTTTTATTAGGCAGGTGGATGCGGCATTTTATTTGTGCATAAAAGCTGTCCCTTACACCCTCAAGTTCGTCCTGTTGTTTGTTTGTTTGTGTGTGTGTGTGTGTGTGTGTGTGTGTGTGTGTGTGTGTGTGTGTGTGTGTTGGGGGGTATGATTGGGTCAAATATGTGTTTCCAGGACGTGAGCGAGACAATACCACCTTATCTCTGCGATTTCTTCTATAAGAACGATACCACTCTACAATGCCATGTTGGGTGCTTCGAATCTAATGGAGTTTTCATTCCACATATTTTGCCAATTATATAGAATATGTCGATGGATATAATACTTAAAATCTCTATATACAATCTTCCATCCATACAGAAACGGATGTTCCATCCAGAAATGGGTCTTCCATCCAGAAACGGATCTTCAATCCAGAAACGGGTGACTGCTGGGCAGATTTAACTGCTTTGTCTGCTCTCTCATTACCCTTGATACCGATCTGACTGGGTAGCCAATAGAACAGTATGCTTTTTTCCAGATTGTATAAACACACCATGCTTCTATAAGATTTGAAATATTAAGAGATTGTCATAATTAAGATTTTGTAAGGTTTTAGGTGTGCAAAGTGAATCCGAAAAGATAATGAAATTAGTTTCTGGAGAGGTTTCAATACTGTGAAACGATTTTATGATGGATGCAACTTCTGCGGCAAAGACGATGGAGGCAGTGTTCGGTACCCGACTGGAGATGGTGTTTCACCGGTGGTTGCAACCTGGTTTCCATGTTTCGAATGTATACGAATACGGGAACCTATGGCCACCATAGAAGGCGACTATTTTTTTTACAGAATTTACTCTTTAAACAAATGCGAGAATTGGTGGTAAACCTTTTGAACTGGCAAAGATCAAATATTATTTTGCGGGGTTTTAATAGCCACGGTAGTGATTTTGTGTTTGAGGATTTTGCAATATTGGCAGTACTGATTTTTGCTGCTTCTCGATGAAGAAGAATTCTTATGCCAAAAGTGCATTGAAGTTTGCTTCTGATCGTTCGTGCTTTGGCATTTGGGCCTACATATGGCATCAAATACAGGGTTAGATGAATTATATAATAATTTGGAGGTATACTAAAAAGCCAATTTCGTTCGTCTAAGATACAGTAATGGTTCTCTTGCCTCGGCATAGAGTCTCATTCAAGGAGAGGTTTTAAATGTTCCCTAACAAAATCGCAGTCCCTGTTTATGAATCGGATCAAGTATCTGAAAGATTTGGGAGCTGATCCGTGCACAATCAAGTCATAGTCAAGTTTCAATCTTACCAAATCCTGTATAACCAGAGTGTGACCTTCCTGTCTGCTCCCCAACCTGTGTTTGCCACGACTTGTATTAAATCTAATGTCTTTTTACATTTGTCTATGTGGATTATAATATATGGGAGGAAAGTTAGTTTATGGCAAAATCAAGACCTTCAAATTTAGTCTCCTCCACAACAGGGATAAGAGAACCGTTAAGATAGAGATCTGAGTCATCACGTGTTTTACAGAAATGACAGATGTGCATACAGACAGTTTCTGATTTCGAAAATTTGAACCTATTTTCTTCTGACCATTTCTGATCTCTATTGAAGTACATAAGTAGTTGATGTTTAGTGGTATGGATAATTTCTGGATTTAGGCACATGAATACGTTGCTAATTTTTATGTTGAAAAGTGTGACTAACAATTATGATCTCCTGAGGTGCAGCAATACCCCGAAGAAAACTTTCAGACATGGTAATACCTATATTAACTCGGAAACTTCTATCTTTCAAAAATATTTATATTAAAAAATTTTTTTTTAAACAATTATACCTAAGGGCGGTATCAAGTAAGTGTTATAAAAGCTGATAATGGATGTCATCTGGTCATGCTGAAGTGTTGTAAAAGCTGATAATGGATGTCATCTGGTCCCGCTAAAGTGCCATTGTCTCCATCAAGAAATCATTGTAGTTCTCTGGGAGTAAAAGGTTGACTGTAATCTTCTGAGTTAGCAGATTTAAAGTTTGAATGAATCATATCTTTCAGACTTTCTGATACGGCGGAATTTTTCAGAATAGTTCTCTGTTGTGGAGTTTATTGATACTACGGACCTTTTCAGAATAGCTCTCTGTTAAAGAGTTTTTGGAGAATGTTTCGGCCAGTGTGTTTTGGTCCTCTAGTTTTAAGTTCCTGATGTTTTAGTCCTTTGGTTTTAATTTCATGATGTTTTAGTACTCTGGTTTTAAGTTCCTGGTGTTTTGGTCCTGATACTATGTTCCTCTAGTTTTAAGTTTCTGGTGTTTTTGGTCCTTTTGTTTTAAGTTCCTGATGTTTTGGTCATGATATCCTCTTGTTTTAAGTTCCTGATGTTTTGGTCCTCTTGTTTCAAGTTCCTGATATTTTGGTCCTCTTGTTTTAAGTTCCTGATCTTTTGGTCCTCTAGTTTTAAGTTCCTGATGTTTTGATCCTCTTGTTTTAAGTTCCTGATGTTAAGTCCTCTACTTTTAAGTTCGCGATGTTTTGGTCCTGATGTTCTGGTCCTCTAGTTTTAAGTTCTTGACGTTTTGGTGCTATTGTTTTGATCCTCTAGTTTTAAGATCGTCATGTTTTTGTCCTTTTGTTTTAAGTTCCTGATGTTTTGGTCCTCTAGCTTTAAGTTCATCATGTTTGGTCCTGATGTTTTGGTTCTGTAGTTTGAAGTTCCTGATGTTATGATCCTCTTTTTTTAAGTTCGTAATGTTTTGGTCCTGATGTTTTTAAGTCCAAAGCAGAGAGCTTTGATTGTACAGTCTCACAATTCTGTCAGCATATTAAACTGCATCAATCAAAGTTTTCTTCATTTAATTATGATTTCCAGCATTATGATTGGCCCTTTGAAATTTCTTTGGTTTAGACCAGTATAAACACATTGAAGAAAAAATAACAAATTAATTTAGCCCCTTCTTCTGGCGATTCACAAAGAATCATGGCTGCCATAAATTGCCAGCTAAAATGACGCACTGTTTGATTACATCCCCAACGAGGGCAATGTGTTAGGAAATTGGATAATAAATAATGTCGTGAATAACAACTTGAAACAAAACGGGAAAATATAAAGCTTAAAGTTCGATCCATCAAAATTTAGATGAGAGAGAGAGAGAGAGAGAGAGAGAGGAGAGAGTCTGTCATGTATACGGGAGCCACGGTGCCCTTAACAAGGCGCTGGACACGTTACTAGAAGTGTGCCGATTCGATTCGCACAATCCTATCAACCCGGAGAGGCTACCGTAGTGTATATCCTTGGTCCGATCAACCCGGAGAGGCTGCCGTAGTGTGTCATTGGTCAAGGCACTTTACTCTACTTGCATCGGCACGTTATAACCCTAAATGTGTTGCTGTGCCGTAAAACACCAAACAAAACCTGTGATTTATAGGTATAAAATTTAATTATAAGGATTAACCTCGTTTTTTTTAACAGTTTAGTGAGTTATGGAACTGAAGAAACTCTGTACAAACGTTTCTGTCATCTGCTACCCATATCGTACAGTTGCACAGCATTATTTAACTGAACTTACAAAAGAACAAACAATCAATCCTAAGTGGCTTGGTTTCGTCTTCATGTACAAGCTTGAATAAAAGGAGGATTTGTTGAGTTTTGAGGATTCGGAATTGTGCTTTTTTATGACCAGTCGTAATTACAAGCAGAATCAACCAAATATGGGTCAGATAAATACATTCCAAACAGAAAATCAGCATATAAATTATGTTAATAATTATTCCAGTAAAAAAATAATACTAAATATCCCTTGGATTAAAAGACTCATTATTAATACCAAAAGCTTACGATTAATTTACTTTATACGTCTCATGTCGGCACTCATTCTTAAAATTTAAGCCTATGATATTGAGTGCCTCGTTTCTAAAGCTTATGGACTCTGATATCAAAGAAATCCCTTTCCATATCTCTTCACCCTACGAGAATTTTTCAAAGCTTTAAAGTGACAATGATTGAATCTCATTCAAAGTAGTCCTTACCTGTGTGGGTAAGATCAAATACAAATATTACAAGTCATTTACAAGTTAATATATTTCGGTTGAGCAATCTCTGATTGATGTAACTTCTACGTGTCTTAAGTGATATGTTCCGCATTCATAATATTTCCAGCTTTAGTTATACATAAACTTAGTTACGTGCATGGTCATCTGTCTGGTAAGGATTTCTGTTTGGTATAGTATAGATGAAATCTATCTATATATCTATCAATATATGTATATATATATATATATATATATATATATATATATATATATATATATATATATATATATATATATATATACATATATATATATTGTCTACAAGTATCTACAAATCAGTCACAAATTTGTCGTTACTCCAGGATTTCACACAAACTTACATATCTTTTTTAGACCTGCCAACTGAGGATTCCAACTGTGTTTACTTGATAAGTATATTACTTGAATGACTAATTGTGCAGAAAGTCATGCCCAAAAAGTCTCATCTATGCTAACATAATGTAACATGAAGGTCAACAGAGGAAAGCGAAAGAAAACACCAATGTACGGTAACTAATATTGTATTTTGCGGATTATGTGACACCGTACTTTGCAATTCGGATCGCAGCGCCAGTAGTTTCAGGTCCTGGAAGTTTTTAGTCCGTTATCGGAACGGACAAGACACGTAAAAAAAACTCCTTACACATAGGGGAAAATGTTACAACTATAAAAAGCTGACTTTCCTAATGGCATAATTGTCAGAACAATTAGAAGATACCACCCGTGGTGGTGTAAATTTAAAACTCAAAGAGGAAGGGGTTTTGACATTCTCTCATAAAATCAAACAGTGGTAACCCGCAATAAAAAAAGGATAATGTGATGTTTTATTTTTTTGGCTGATTTTGTTTACTGTAATAATTGTAACAATGAGATAACTAGTAATATACTATAATGATTGTAACAATGAGATAACTAGTAATATACTATAATAATTGTAATAATGAGATAACTAGTAATATACTATAATGATTGTAATAATGAGATAACTAGTAATATACTATAATGATTGTAATAATGAGATAACTAGTAATATACTATAATGATTGTAATAATGAGATAACTAGTAATATACTATAATGATTGTAACAATGAGATAACTAGTAATATACTATTAATGATTGTAATAATGAGATAACTAGTAATATACTATAATGATTGTAATAATGAGATAACTAGTAATATACTATAATGATTGTAACAATGAGATAACTAGTAATATACTATTAATGATTGTAATAATGAGATAACTAGTAATATACTAGAATAATTGTAACAATGAGATAACTAGTAATATACTATAATGATTGTAATAATGAGATAACTAGTAATATACTATAATGATTGTAATAATGAGATAACTAGTAATATACTATAATGATTGTAATAATGAGATAACTAGTAATATACTATAATGATTGTAACAATGAGATAACTAGTAATATACTATAATGATTGTAATAATGAGATAACTAGTAATATACTATAATGATTGTAACAATGAGATAACTAGTAATATACTATAATGATTGTAACAATGAGATAACTAGTAATATACTATAATGATTGTAATAATGAGATAACTAGTAATATACTATAATGATTGTAACAATGAGATAACTAGTAATATACTATAATGATTGTAACAATGAGATAACTAGTAATATACTGTAATGATTGTAACAATGAGATAACTAGTAATATACTATAATGATTGTAATAATGAGATAACTAGTAATATACTATAATGATTGTAACAATGAGATAACTAGTAATATACTATTAATGATTGTAATAATGAGATAACTAGTAATATACTAGAATAATTGTAACAATGAGATAACTAGTAATATACTATAATGATTGTAATAATGAGATAACTAGTAATATACTATAATGATTGTAATAATGAGATAACTAGTAATATACTATAATGATTGTAACAATGAGATAACTAGTAATATACTATAATGATTGTAATAATGAGATAACTAGTAATATACTATAATGATTGTAACAATGAGATAACTAGTAATATACTGTAATGATTGTAATAATGAGATAACTAGTAATATACTATAATGATTGTAACAATGAGATAACTAGTAATATACTATAATGATTGTAATAATGAGATAACTAGTAATATACTATAATGATTGTAATAATGAGATAACTAGTAATATACTATTAATGATTGTAATAATGAGATAACTAGTAATATACTGTAATGATTGTAATAATGAGATAACTAGTAATATACTAGAATAATTGTAATAATGAGATAACTAGTAATATACTATTAATGATTGTAATAATGAGATAACTAGTAATATACTATAATGATTGTAACAATGAGATAACTAGTAATATACTGTAATGATTGTAAAAATGAGATAACTAGTAATATACTAGAATAATTGTAACAATGAGATAACTAGTAATATACTATAATGATTGTAATAATGAGATAACTAGTAATATACTATTAATGATTGTAATAATGAGATAACTAGTAATATACTGTAATGATTGTAATAATGAGATAACTAGTAATATACTAGAATAATTGTAATAATGAGATAACTAGTAATATACTATTAATGATTGTAATAATGAGATAACTAGTAATATACTGTAATGATTGTAATAATGAGATAACTAGTAATATACTAGAATAATTGTAACAATGAGATAACTAGTAATATACTATTAATGATTGTAATAATGAGATAACTAGTAATATACTATAATGATTGTAATAATGAGATAACTAGTAATATACTAGAATAATTGTAACAATGAGATAACTAGTAATATACTAGAATAATTGTAATAATGAGATAACTAGTAATATACTATAATGATTGTAATAATGAGATAACCAGTAATATACTATAATGATTGTAATAATGAGATAACTAGTAATATACTATAATGATTGCAATAATGAGATAACTAGTAATATACTATAATGATTGTAATAATGAGATAACTAGTAATATACTAGAATAATTGTAACAATGAGATAACTAGTAATATACTGTAATAATTGTAACAATGAGATAACTAGTAATATACTGTAATGATTGTAACAATGAGATAACCAGTAATATGCTGTAATGATTGTAATAATGAGATAACTAGTAATATACTAGAATAACAATGAGATAACTAGTAATATACTGTAATAATTGTAACAATGAGATAACTAGGAATATACTGTAATAATTATAATAATGAGATAACTAGGAATATACTGTAATAATTGTAACAATGAGATAACTAGTAATATACTGTAATAATTGTAACAATGAGATAACTAGTAATATACTATAATGATTGTAACAATGAGATAACTAGTAATATACTATTAATGATTGTAATAATGAGATAACTAGTAATATACTGTAATAATTGTAACAATGAGATAACTAGTAATATACTATAATGATTGTAATAATGAGATAACTAGTAATATACTATTAATGATTGTAATAATGAGATAACTAGTAATATACTGTAATGATTGTAATAATGAGATAACTAGTAATATACTATTAATGATTGTAATAATGAGATAACTAGTAATATACTATAATGATTGTAATAATGAGATAACTAGTAATATACTATAATGATTGTAATAATGAGATAACTAGTAATATACTAGAATAATTGTAACAATGAGATAACTAGTAATATACTAGAATAATTGTAATAATGAGATAACTAGTAATATACTATAATGATTGTAATAATGAGATAACCAGTAATATACTATAATGATTGTAATAATGAGATAACTAGTAATATACTATAATGATTGCAATAATGAGATAACTAGTAATATACTATAATGATTGTAATAATGAGATAACTAGTAATATACTAGAATAATTGTAACAATGAGATAACTAGTAATATACTGTAATAATTGTAACAATGAGATAACTAGTAATATACTGTAATGATTGTAACAATGAGATAACCAGTAATATGCTGTAATGATTGTAATAATGAGATAACTAGTAATATACTAGAATAACAATGAGATAACTAGTAATATACTGTAATAATTGTAACAATGAGATAACTAGGAATATACTGTAATAATTATAATAATGAGATAACTAGGAATATACTGTAATAATTGTAACAATGAGATAACTAGTAATATACTGTAATAATTGTAACAATGAGATAACTAGTTATATACTGTAATTATTGTAAATATGAGATAACTAGTAATATACTGTAATATTGTAACGATGAGATAACTAGTAATGTGGTGTAATAATTGTAAAAATTAGATAACCAGTAATATACTGTAATAATTGCAACAATGAGATAACTAGTAATATACTGTAATGATTGTAACGATAAGATAACTAGTAATATGCTGTAATAATTGTAAAAATGAGATAACCAGTAATATACTGTAATAATTGCAACAATGAGATAACTAGTGATATACTGTAATGATTGTAACAATTAGATAACTTACCAAATTGCCGCCCCCTAGAAAGTGCCGCCCGGGGCCACCTCCCCCTTCACCCCCCCCCTCTTCGCTACGCCACTGGTAATATACTGTAATAATTGTAAAAATGAGATAACTAGTAATATACTGTAATAATTGTAACAATGGAATAACAAGTTATATACTGTAATAATTGTAAAAATGAGATAACTAGTAATATACTAGAATAATTGTAACAATGCGATAACTAGTAATATACTGTAATGATTTTAAAAATGCGATAACAAGTAATATACTGTAATGTTTGTAACAATGAGATAGCTAGTAATATACTGTAATAATTTTAAAAATGAGATAACTAGTAATATACTGTAATTATTGTAAAAAATGAGATAACTAGTAATATACTGTCATAATTGTAACAATGAGATAACTAGTAATATACTGTAATTACTGTAAAAATGAGATAACTAGTAATATACTGTCATAATTGTAACAATGATATAACTAGTAATATACTGTAATAATTGTAAAAATTGTGGAAATCTTAATATTTTAGCATCATTTAATTTAAATTTTACATTTTAGATTTTAAATTTAAACTTTTTAGCTAATTACCGATGAGAAAAAATTGTTGGTGTAGTTTTAACCTATTTAACGTTAAGCTAGATGTGATTGGACGCTACGCTGTGTAAACACAGAGAAAATGAGGTATGATCTTTTTTGTTCCAACACGAGGTGTTATCAAACCATACAAAACATAAATCACTGCCAACAATGATGGAAGAGCATTCCAACACGAAGTCTTATCAAACCATACATAACACAAATTGCTGCCAACAATCATGGAAGAGTATTTTGTAAAAGTAACATCCACAAGTCCATGTTTTCACTATTTGGCATTAGATCCTGACAAACGGTACTTATAAACTAGTGGATTATTTTCCCTGAGAACTGTCCGTCCGTTATGTGATTTACAGTAGATGATGATGATGATGATGATTATGATGATGAGGAGGAGGAGGAGGATAATAATAATAATAATAATAATAATAATAATAATAATAATAATAATAATAATAATAATAAAGGTAAATGACTATTTCCTAATGCATTTGCATTAATTTACACATACTATTTATTTTTCATTGCGAGTCAATTTCGTGTGAATTAAAAACCGTTCCCGGTCGTTCCCTTAATCTACTGCAGGCAGACTCTCTCCACGCTCTCTCAGACAACATGGCACCATAAACGGCGTTCTCGTATCTAGATCTTCCATTAATCGAGTACTAGGAACATTTCTTTATAATATTTAATCAAAATGACATCAAGATATAAAGAAGTCTATCTCCTCCTTGATGTCTATAAAAGATTATATTTGTTTCATAATTGCTACAATATTGGTTTCAAATGGTAGACTCACCTTTAATACCAAGATAAGATCCATCATAAACCATCTTCCCATTCACACAATTCAAGATCTGAGTCAAACAGCGATGGAAAGAGCCATAATTTAATGGAAATTACTTTACGACTTGAAACATTATGAACTTTAGTATGTTTTATTGTCAGACGTCTCGGTAGATAAAAAAGAACGGATGTTTGAATTCAGCAGCATGGTATCCCGAAAATAGTTAATGTAAATGTGTAAACAAATGAACAACATACGGAGTTACCAGACTATCGTTTAATTGGATTGAACGTTTTGAAGATAGTTTCTTGATCAACCTATCATATAAATAACTCGCAATATAATTCTAAGCATAGGACGTTTGACAAGAACGATTTTATTGATGCCAGCATCAATATCACGTGCTTGATGAGTATGGTCTGTTAAGTACCCATCTCTGCTTACACGTATTTTATTTCAAAAATACGATTGACACTTAATGGCGCTTGATTGGAAGTTGTACCTCTTTTCACACATTATAATGTAACGCGCTTTCTGATTGATAGAACGTTAAACTTCTTCGTCAGTTAGATATGCTGTCATGAACTTTGGCACCAATGGAAAATCATGATATTGATTGCTACGTAATGCTTCCAAAAATAAAAAATTTACCAATAGTTTCAAATATGTATTAGAAATGGGGCAACATTTTTGCATTGATGGATTTGAAGACGCTGACTCGTCACCTGTAAAATTAAATTGTTACCGAATCAACTGTACATACTATGAATATGTAAAACCTAGCTGCGAGTGAAGTTTGGGGGTGCTCTACAGATAATACATGTTTCTGAGAGAGTGACTGGTGTAAGATGAAGTTGTTTGCATTTGCAACATGTACAATGGAGAGAATGTTGTCATACCTCTATGTTACTTTCATGTTCTGTGGCTGAAATATCTTTACATATTGTACTTATGGAAACTGGACATGATCTAAGCACACAGCAGACAAAATGGCCGCTCCAAAGTACTCAAAAAATCAGCCTGAATTAGTCAAAAGTGCACTATTTTCAGCAGTTATTAAAATAGGAAACGAATTTTGCCAGAGTAGACAATACCAGCCTCTAAAAGTACTATGAATGAATTACAAAATATCTAAAAAGTAAAAAAAGTTATCGGCTCTTTTTTTTAAATTTACCTTTGAAGTCCAGGAAATGAAAATGACCAAGCGGAGCTAGCAGTTTTTTGAGAGGTGCACATCTTAAGTAAGACCAAGATGTATACTCTATAACCCAAATTTCTCCCATCAATCATACACCAAACAAAAAAGGGAACTCAAAGTTCTTTTAACAATACCTAAGATATACAAGGTCTTTTTTAAATAGCCAGGACAGCCAGTGAGGAAAACCAGGGTAATTCTTTTTCTTTAAAAATCTAACCCCTATGCAAACTACGAAACTGGAGAGTGCCAACTTTGCCGGACATCATGCGTATGTTCTGACTGACATCGAGTGACGTCATGGAGATGTGACGTATTGTGTCTCGTGTGCCATCTTTACCTACGTAAAGTAATGTTTCTGAGTTAAGATGGCGCTCTACAGTTTCGTACTTTGCATAGTGTTTAATTTTAAAAGAAAAAGAATTTCACAGGTTTCATCACTGGTTATTCTGACTATTTAAAAAAAGACCTTGTATATCTTAGGCATTGTTAAAAGAACTTTTAATTCTCTTTATTTTGATGTATGATTGATGGGTGTAATTTGGGTTATAGAGTATACAGCTTGGCCTTACTTCAGATGTGCACATATCAAAAAACTCCTAGCTCCGCTTGGTCATTTTCACTTCCCGGACTTCAAAGGTAAAGTATAAAAAACGAGCAAATATTTTTTCGTTATACTTTTCATATGTTTTTAACTCATTCATTGCACTTTCAAAAGCTGGTATTGCCTACTCTGGCAAAATTCGTTTTTCCTATTTCAATAACTGTTAAAGTTAGTCTACTTTGGACTAGTTCAGGCCGATTTTTCGAGTACATGAGAGCAGCCATTTTGGTCAGCTGTGTGCTTAGATCATGTACAATTTCCATAAGTTCAATATGTAAAGAAATTTCAGCCACAGTACATGAAAGTAGCATAGAGGTATACTAACATTCTCTCCACTGTGCATGTTGCAAATGCAAACAACTTCACCTACACCTATCACTCTGTCAGAAGTTCATAATATCTGTAGAGTGACACCTAAAAGAGATATTTTTGATGTTGTTGTTGAATTGAATAAAGTATAAAAAAAATGAATAATTATAATAACTCGAAAAAACTACAAATTTGGCTCCTGTACTGGAATGAAAATCTTTAGAGTTTGTAAAGTTTGCTAAGTGTCAATACTTTGATGGACAAAATTCCAGAACTTTATTATTGCTGTCTTCTTTGGAACATTATATTATCTCCCGAAGAAGACTAAACATTGTTAAAATTCTTCATTATGATGTTTGATATTTCACGAAATTATTTTCAGATATGTTACAGTCTTAACAATGATATATTCTTAAAAGTTTGGAGTTACCGTTGAGTCTGGAATTATATTATACTCACCGGTTTAGCAATTTTACAATAAAATATCCTTAGAGAATAGTGGTGTTGCTGTTGTTGGTTGCTTTTTCAAGGCACTTTCAGCAATTATTAGCTATACCATGCCAAGGATATGGGAGCTGAGTGCCTTTCCCAGTGACACACCGAGGCAGCCGACCCGGGTTGGCATGGACGGGTATGGAACCCACGACCCTTGGTTTACTAGTCTGATACTCTATAACTGCTCCCTAAAAAAAGAAGAAAATAAAAAAGTGCTTATTTTCTATTATTCTTTGCTCGACACGGAATGTGTCATGATATCGATACATAAATTAAATTCTACTGTTTTGTTTAACAATCATAACAAAAATTAATAATTTTAAATGTCATTTCTTGGAATGAAAACTAAACCTTGACGCTTGTTTTTACCCTAAGAACTTTATCCAGCAACGTATGATATATTTTGACTTCAACGGAAATATGTTGTGCATTAACAAACATAAGCCTTCCTTTATTGCTTCTTAAGTAAGATGGTAACCCGCTAATTTATATCAGGAGTACCTCATAAAGAGAATATTTTTCGAAATATCTTCATCAGACTAATTTCAAAGAGTTTTTCCGCAGACATCAACGATGATATATGGGTACGTAAACATGTTCTACCAGTGTATAATCCTGGTAATTAACCTTTCACCAACCTTTATATATTATCAAAATTGCTTCAGCAAAAGCATAAATCACGGGAAAGAACGGAGCAAATCTGGAGAGAGTTAGTGCACCGCAGGATGCGTAGTCGTTTAAATACACAAATCAAAATATACATGCCTGTTCATTACCTTTGCTCCTTGTAGAAGTTACTGGCGTTAAGAGAACATCATTTGCTAAATTTGTGAGAAACAAAAAGGACGTATATATCTATATATGACTGCCTGGTGACGGTGGCTGTTTCATGAGCCTGTAGAGTGATGAAAGTGTTACAGTCAACTGGAAACTGACGTTATCATTTAAAGTAACATATATGTCAAATATAATGCAGCCTTACCATGGTTAATAACGGCAAAACAGAACTCAATATGTCAAACATAATGCATCCCGAAACTTGGTTGAAAACGGTATACAGAACTCTAATTGTGACATAAGACATATCTTTAGTTTTCAATTTTCTACTCTGCGTGCGAAATGTTATAGTCGCCTACAGTTTCCTAGGCTCCGTATCCCGGTTCTTTAATTTTTATTAACACAAAACATTTTCCATTAACTTCAGAGGTGCGTAACAATACAAAAGTTGTGTTACACACGCGTCTTTAGCAGTCTTTAGTGAAACAGATTTTCGTGGATTTTTTTTTTCTTTTCTGTACAAACCAAACATCTTGTTGCAGGCAGACGGACGTTCGTAATGTTCATCTTCCAACTAATTTAAGGAACAGCAACGAACAAGGACAGACATAATTTATTGCTGAAGCTGTGCCTGGCTTGTCTAATTAGAATCTTTTGTACCATATTATTTTATGTCACATCTGTGATCCTGTTTCAAGCACTTTAACTATACAAATTTTACTTTTAGAAGATATTAGAAAAATAAATATATCAACAACAGATATACATAGTTTTCATGACTGTATACATAATTACAATTCATATTTTTACATTGTGTACATCAACACACATGAAAGCATAGATTGCTTTAAGATGTAGGCCAATCAGCGAAGGTCATTTAAACCTAGTCCAATTAATTTGTTTAATTACATAAATCTTAACCTACAGTTAACAATCACAAACATCGTGTTTATCATTTTTAAATTAGTCAAATACAGACTGACACACAATCAATTAGAAACAAGATAGAAAGAATCATAGCAGAAAATCTAGAGAAATACTAAGCCCATAGCAGTCAACCAAAACAAACCAATAAGCGAGATACAGAGCGCAGATGTGTCATAGTCGACGATCTGATTGATTTAGATAAACGAACACTAGACCATATTTCGTGATTGCGAATTTAGTGGGAGTTTTAATTTGATTTGTTTTAAACAACATAACTATCAGCAAAATATATATTGAAAAAATGCTTGTTAAATAAATCATTATGACGGCTTCGATGAAATATTTACCAATTCCACAGCAAGGGAGAAAAACAATTCAAAGTCGTTTAATATGTTTCCAAACTAGAACAGAATAAACAAACTTTAAGCAAAATCATCACGAACAAACACAGAGATTCATTTAAGAAAATTTTAAATGAGTACAGATTTTATGGTGGCAGCAATCAAGATATGTATGAACTTTTCCACGAAATTGAACCATACTTAACGAAAGTCAAAATTCGAAAAACTCGACAATTTGATTCTGTAAAGGTAAAGTTATATCTAATGATCAGACTTACGAAACGAAACGGCAGACGGCACAATTACGTTACGAAACGGCAGACGGCAACTCCTGTGCAAAACACAATTCAAGAATCATAACAAATTAAATCCTGAGAATTTTACCAAAGACCAAGAGTTATGAACATATTGAACAGAGGTGAAATTGGTGACGTCAGTGAACGTTTGTTTGATATTCTGCACACCAAAAATAAGCAAAAATACCAGATGTAGGTTCAACAGGATTTCATATGTAGCATTGTACATTGATAGAAATCAACTGCTCTGAGGAAGTTAATCTATAGATTTGCCTGAATTGGTTAAGAGCAAGGAAGCTTGTGTCAATGTAAAAAAACACAGACGAAAAATGTTCCTTTATACTACCTAGTCAGTTTTAAATACTGCCCCACAAAATCCTAATAGAATGTCCCAGAGACACGTTGTTGCTACAATGCAATACTCTTTAAACCCATTTCATAGTTCAACCCAGTTTTGAATGTATCTATGTTTTCGTTTTAAACTGCATCAATGATAGCACTTGATGTGAGAGTCTTTTTATTCACTTGAGTCTTGAATATATCTATCTGTTGTAAACTTTGTTCCAGATCATTTAAACCTTTCCTCATTCGTTTCATCCTTTAGTCCATTTGTTTTCAATACTACCTTCTACCATACCAATATTACTGAACACTTCTCGATCAGCACACTCTTTTGAGTCCATACTACCTTCTACCATACCAATATTACTGAACACTTCTCGATCAGCACACTCTTTGGAGTCAATACTACCTTCTACCATACCAATATTGCTGAACACTTCTCGATCAGCACACTCTTTGGAGTCAATACTACCTTCTACCATACCAATATTACTGAACACTTCTCGATCAGCACACTCTTTAGAGTCAATACTACCTTCTACCATACCAATATTACTGAACACTTCTCGATCAGCACACTCTTTGGAGTCCTTTTTAGATTGTTCAGTCTCAGCTTGGAACTTGTTGCAAAGCTGGCTGAATGCAGCATCTTTTATCATGCAAGGTCGAATATAGCCTGTAAGTCATTTTAATTCTTCTCTACTTATCTTCAAACTCGCTTCATGAGTATGTCTGCCTCAGTGCTCTGCAATAATGTACAGGATCGAGGCTATAATTACTCATGGAGACATTCATAAACTGTTCAAAAATATAACACACCATTAACGTATGACTCTTGACGCAGTAATCATGTCAGGCAACACGAGACTTTATTTTGAAATGTTTTATGACATCTTTTACATACTTGTAATCCTCCTCTGCTATTTTCGAATCTAGGAGATTGAAATAAAATTTCTCAATCGATGGTTATGTAATTTTGCTAAACCTTTCAAAATCATCAATACGGGTAAATATCTTCTAAATGTTTGGGTTCCATGTTTCCAGAACATTTTATAAGTTTCGTAAATTTGTCGTTATTGAGATTATTTGCAAGCTGTTCTTACCATTACCTCATGAATTAAAAACTGTCTGGGAATCTGATTGTCCTCTTTATAACAACTTCTTTACCATCCTTTTAAAATATGTCAACTATGAAATCATTACCAAACGAAATGCGTTCTGTATCATAATTGTGTGTTTTTTCGCATCTTATTCTGTCTTTTTTGCCAATGTCTTGTCAAATGGATGAGCCCAACAAATTATGGATGATGAGTTGTATATTATTTGGATGGATGTAATTATTGATTTCTTTATCTGCAGCATCTCTATATTTACCATTTAATTTATCACGATCTCCCATTTTGCTGGTTTGGATTCCTTTTCACAATTATGACATTGTTGGTGGAATTAAAATGTTTCTTATCTTCTTTGGTGAATATTATTTAGAAGCGTTTTTAGGTCTCAACTAATCGTATACTAACTCACTCTTTTGTGCAAATGCTGGTAGAACTTTTCAATACTATTCCTCTGTACAATGTAGGGTCTTTGTGCTTTTCAATCCTATTCCTCTGTATAATGGTGGGTCTTTGTGTTTTTCAATACTATTCCTCTGTATAATGTAGGGTCTTTGTGTTTTTCAATACTAGTCCTCTGTATATTGTAGGGTCTTTGTGTTTTTTAATACTATTCCTCTGTATAATGTACGGTCTTTGTGTTTTTCAATACTAGTCCTCTGTATAATGTAGGGTCTTTGTGTTTTTCAATACTAGTCCTCTGTATATTGTAGGGTCTTTGTGTTTTTTAATACTATTCATCTGTATAATGTAGGGTCTTTGTGTTTTTCAATACTAGTCCTCTGTATAATGTAGGGTCCTTGTGCTTTTCAATACTATTCCTCTGTATATTGTAGGGTCTTTGTGTTTTTCAATACTATTCCTATGTATAATGTAGGGTCTTTGTGTTTTTCAATACTATTCCTCTGTATAATGTAGGGTCTTTGTGCTTTTTAATACTATTTTTCTGTATAATGTAGGGTCTTTGTGTTTTTCAATACTATTACTCTGTATAATGTAGAGTCTTTGTGCTTTTCAATACTATTCCTCTGTATAATATAGAGTCTTTGTGCTTTTCAATACTATTACTCTGTATAATGTAGAGTCTTTGTGCTTTTTCAATACTATTACTCTGTATAATGTAGAGTCTTTGTGTTTTTTAATACTATTCCTCTGTATAATGTAGGGTCTTTGTGCTTTTTAATACTATTACTCTGTATAATGTAGGATCTTTGTGCTTTTCAATACTATTACTCTGTATAATGTAGGGTCTTTGTGCTTTTTAATACTATTACTCTGTATATTGTAGGGTCTTTGTGTTTTTTAATACTATTACTCTGTATAATGTAGGGTCTTTGTGTTTTTTAATACTATTACTCTGTATAATGTAGGGTCTTTGTGTTTTTCAATACTATTCCTCTGTATATTGTTTGGTCTTTGTGTTTTTTTAATACTATTACTCTGTATAATGTAGGGTCTTTGTGCTTTTTAATACTATTACTCTGTATATTGTAGGGTCTTTGTGTTTTTTAATACTATTACTCTGTATAATGTAGGGTCTTTGTGTTTTTTAATACTATTACTCTGTATAATGTAGGGTCTTTGTGTTTTTCAATACTATTCCTCTGTATATTGTAGGGTCTTTGTGTTTTTTAATACTATTACTCTGTATATTGTAGGGTCTTTGTGCTTTTTAATACTATTCCTCTGTATAATGCAGGGAAGTTCCGAAATTTAACAATAATTTTAGAACAGAGACTTTTTACAAATTTAGATTGTACATATAATGCTTAAAATTGTGTAATTTGTCAAATTAATGAATGTTTTCATACCAAAATGAAGAGAGTTTTATTTTCGTTAACACATTTCTTGCGCGGATTGATGCAGCAACATTGCTGGGGTGTTGGTATTGTAGAAACATGCCAGAACGGTCAAAAGACATCAGAGTGCAACATCATTAAACAACAGATTTTAATTATTATAAGTTTACTTGAAAGGATTTTAGTTTCTATTGTTTTTTCTGCATTGAGACGCGTATTGTGTGTATTGGCAAGCTTGCAGTCTATTTCGGTAACAGACGCTGCACCCATATTTCCATTGTCACTTAATTTCGGTTTGCAATCGACACTAATCAATGCCTGATTTCTCCATCGTTTTCAGACATGATTATGATGGTGATGACAGTTAAAATTGCTACTTAAACAATATTATTACTATATGTAATCAAGAGTTTTTCTTGAAAAAGTGTACCGTTTGTCGTTGAGTGTAACAGATATACGAAACTTTATGGGTGACACAGAATATCAAATAGCAAAAAGGTCATGTAAATTCAGTCACTGAAAATTTGCATGATTCATGTGGACAACTAATTATAAAAGAAGTTAATACTTGAAGGCTGCTTTTGTTGTCTGGGGTTCATTTTTAGGCATTCTTAATGGCGCCTTCTCGTTGATTACATAAATGTACACTAGATGGTCTACATTCTTGACACATTTTAAGATCTGTTCATCCTGAACGAGAGAGAGAGAGACGGAAAAAAAGAAGAAAAATGTGGAAATACAGGTCTGAATAACATACATAGGGGCAGATATACATCCTAAATGGGAAAAAAAGTTATTCCAAAAGTGATATCGCCACTGTAGCGATAAAAGTGGTGTGTATGGAAAATATTTTGGTAGATTTAGCATAGATTCTACGGCATTAAAGAAACTGTGTTACATCTATTATCCTTGTTTTGAACGTTAAAATAGGCATTTGTGTTCTTCACTTATTTTTGGTAATTATATATATGATCTCATTTGTCAGGTATCTGTCTACTTGTAATGTTAAATAATCTCTTCTATCAAAAGACTAATGTATATCTTGACTTATTTACAGAACAAATTTTGTGTGTAGCATTTCAAAAAGCCTATCAATTACCTTTTGCATCGCATTTCTGTTTATGATGCTTAAAGTCTTTGCTCTGTGATACCAATCCTTAAAAAATGTGTCTTCTGTTCTAATTACATGTGTAATCGCTAAATTTACAAGCACTGACTCTTATGTTCTATGTATTTTCTTCTTTATGTATGGTTAGACATAGTTAAGTAATAAATACAAAACATTGGTCGTTTCCCCACTAAAAGTTATATTCCTTTGCATAACTTCTAAACAAATCCAGAAGCTTTTAGATGAACCTATTCATAGTTTGCTTGTTCTTTCTATCTATCTTTCTTCTAATTTTAAGACGGATCAGAGGGGGTTGTAATTTTCTTCTTTCCGTTTTTGGTATTGGAGACTCAGCTATTGTATGCATATAATAAAGTAATATAACTTCAGTACCAAATTAGAACGAAACTTACTTTTCTTATCATTGTAAATAGATTCCCTTGTTATAGTTTATCCACTCTTGCTAGAAAATCTTTTCTGATTATTTTTCCTCGCTTTATATTTCCGTCATTATGATACTAGTTTAATTTCATTAAGTTATTTTGTTTAACGCTGTTCCATTTGATTGACTGCTTTTTCCCCTGTTGTATTTATAGCAGATGATAATGCTCATTTATTTACTACTTGTATTTCTTTCAGATGAATCTGATGCTGTTATTTCACCCTAAACTCATTGTGCCATACATACCATTTAACGTTTTCAAGTCATCAAGGATTTTTTGTATTAGGTCTGTTCAGGCTCTTTAAAAACACATACTGTCAAGATACTAAGTCTATTTTCCTGGGCAATATTAAAAACGTTCTTTCCCAAGCCGATCATTATCTGGTAGCAAATGTCTGAGAAGAAATATCCTATTTTGATGTTATTGGTGATAGGCGAAATTTTGTCATCCAAAATTTCTGTCCACGGAATAACTTCATCATACAAAATGTCATAATATATGTTTTGCAATGTGTTTAACTGGTTTCTAACTGTCAAAAGAAACGTCATACCATTTCCGTTACACCCGCATATTATTTACATGGTATATATTAATATTCGTGTCCGTCCGGCCGGCATACTATCGCATTAGTGCAGTTAGTACTTGCCATTAAACTTGGCAAATATTATGGTCATCACCTGAAGATGCGCATATCAACAAATGACTCTGCTGACGCACTATTTGTTAGAGTTTAATGCCCTTTTTGTCTTTTAGCAAAGTATAACATCATCGCCATGTTCAGGCAATTTGTGAAAGAATTATTGCCCCTTTTAACTTGCAGCTAAATGGAGTGCATAACAGAATCTTCTGAACACAACCAATCTTCTGAACACAGATTTAATTGGATCGCGACGAAATTTTGGAAATGTTATGATCATAGTCTTAAGATGCGCATGTCGACAAATCACTGTGCTTCGGAGATTTTGATTAGAGTTGTCTTCACCCTATCTGTTTCAGACACAACCTCTCCGTTTAAGACCTAATATTCTAAACTCAACTAATTCTGTGTCTTTTTTTATGGATCTCTATGAAACATGGTACATATTGTGCTCATCACGTAAAGATGCATATGTAGACAAATTGTTTAGTGCTCTTGTGATTTGTGTAAGAGTTTTTTGCCCTTTTTTTATTTACAGCTGGATGCAATGCACGAGAGAAGTTTGTTAATACAGCTATTCGTGCAGTTTGTTTGTGGATTGCTATAAATCTTAGTACATATTATGTTCATTATCAGAAGATATGCATGTTAACCAATCAATTTACTCCCACTTATCTCCCTCATTGGGTAGTCGTGTGATGTAGGGGAGGCAGAAGTATATTTACGTGAGCAAAATGCTCAATATTCTTCTAGATATCGTTTATTATTTTCGTTTTCAACGTTGTTTCAACTTTGTACAAGTCATCTCATTTTTCATCAGCGACAACTACTTCCTAAAATATCCCTTCAGTATTCTTTCCCTTTAAATCTTCCAATTTGTAGACAAACGGTTCTCCTAATATCAACTGCTTTATTTGAACATTCCTCTGTAAAATTAGGTATTTACAATTTTGCACATGTATATTTTAGTTTTGATTCATTACTGCTTGACTTATGTTATATTTTGCTTTTCCAAAGTTATCATTTGTTAGGCAACCAAATAAATGAATCCAGTCTCGTTTTGAAAAAAAAGTTATTCAACTATTTAGACCTCTGATAAACCTCTCCACAACGGAGGGTTTTCTTTCAGAGAGCGTAAATCAATATATGATGTTCTTTGATTCCAGCAGCTCCTTAACGTTACGGATATAAAAGTCCTCCTATTCGTCGAACTGTATCTTTTCTGGTTTCTATTTCTTAAAAAGCACTGTTTACATTATCTCAAAATCCTTTTTTTTTCGACTTAAGTCTCTTCACTTTGCCCATATATTGCAGTCAAAATGTATTTATATCCGCTATAGTTCTCTTCGTATGATTGCATGTCGATAATGTTTGACTTCCATTCAGAATCAAGGAGATTTACCTAAACTCATTTGTACGGAAATCTTTTTCTTACCTGCTTGTGTAGTGCGTAGGTAAATTGCTGAGTCATCCACTCCTTGAATTCGCTGAATTTGATATTTTCTTTTTATGTTTTATTATCTGTCATAGATTATTGATAATAACTTAGGCCATAGGACTTTGGGGATCATAGAACAAATATATCAAAAATACTTCTTTCATCCGTAATTCTTTAAAATTATTGCTGCATTTTAGATGAGTTCTGGTGCCATAAATTATTCAGTTTTTGGAGAATAGATACACATCATTTTTAACGTTAATAGTACGGCAACGATTTCGATATGTGAAAGCAAGGTTTGTTTGGAGGGGATAAATGTATAATCTAGTATAGTTGCATTAAGAAACAACATATAAGAAAACAGAAACATTAATTTGCCTATCTATTGCATTGTAAAGGATATTTTTCCGTATTTAAAAAGACCAAATATTTACATCTAACTTTCAATAGGTATGCCATTAAAATCAGTGGCACTTTTGTTCTCACCAGAGAGCTAAATAAATCATAAAAATTGTAAAGTACAGGTATTAATTTCACATTCGACATACACAATTTATCTGAAATCTTTTTCCGCTGCCATTACAGTGTGTCTCAAAACGCTTTACCCCATGACCACCAAAGCAGTTATAAGTCAGTCCTTAAAAATTAAATAAGAGCTTTCTATTCTAAGCTTGTGAACAGAGCCATTCATTTGTATTCATGCTAGGTCTCTCTACAACGACTCGACAAAAACAGAAATTGAATTATTGTCAGTATTTGTAGATTTAAAAAGTGTCAGTCACTTCAATTTATGAACGCTTTTAATAAATTCAACGTTAGAAAAGCAAAATTGAGTATAAATATGACCTATTCATTAGTCTTACAATTTTTAGCAAAACTGAAAGGCACTAAATTTTAGAGTTTCGCTGGTAAGAGATTATCATGTTGGTCTCTTATTATCATCTCTAGATAATTGTCAAGACAACAAATACGCAGTAACTGTTTCTATTGCATTCAATTGAATCATTTTTCATAATTTCCGCCGTTTGGTGACCTTTGACATTTTAACTTTTGCCCTTTATTTTAGATTTTAGCAAAAGTTCACCTGCTGTATCTAAGCTGTCAGTTCCCGGGGAGTGTCATCTCTGATGGTTTTTGTACATCTGACCATGCCCGGGAACAGGATTCGTCACTTTTTTTTACAAATAATTGGGAGGGCTGTCTCTGTTTCTGATGTTAAATAAACTGGGACGTCGTTTTGATTGCTTCCGTTACACACTTTAGGTGCTCCTAGTGAAAACGAAAGGCTATGAGTTCCGGGAGTAATTAAGGCTTTAGGCATAGTGGTGTATTCAGTGTAGAAACCACATTGATGCTGTGTTTAGTAAACAGTTTCTGCATTTCATGGTGGCCAACTTCTGTCAAGATTGATACAGTAGGTAGAGAGTGGGTGTTCGATCTTAAGAGTCTTTATATCCTTATGATTTAAAAGTGTTGTTCTTAATTTTTAAATGAAGGGTAATTTTCCATGCATTTGGATGTGCAATTTATTTGTGGTCTGACCTCATAACGTAACATGTCTTCTTTATTTATTTATCTAAATTGTTCAATAAATGAAAACCATTAATATCAAAGTCATTCACTGTATAAAAACTATTCAACCGTACAATAAGTTTACCTTTTAAAAATGGTTAGAATATAATTACTCTTCACTCTGTTGTACAGGCAAATAATATAATATTATTATTATTTGAAGTTTGTGCGTTCATTACAACTTTTATATACGACACACATTATATTGCTTTTTCGAAATGCCAAAAAATATGGAAAATACTTACACTTTTCATGACCATAACAGCGTAAGCAATCTACTTTGCAATAATGAAAAACGCTAAGAAAATAATAACAGTTGACCGAAATTTCTTTTTAAAGTCATATGTATGTACACACACACACACACACACACATATATATATATATATATATATATATATATATATATATATATATATATATATATATATACATGCAAAATCGAAATAGGAAGTATAATTGCTCCCTTTTATCTCTCTTTACTAATAATTATATTCTGTTTTCTGGTACCGTATCTTTAATCGGTGAACAACAAAATTTCCCAGATCATAAAATATTTTTTTTCTGCACACTTAATTCAGAGTAAATTTACAGTACCCAAAAATTTAAGTGATAGAAAAATGTTTTCATTATAGCAGTTTATATTTATTTGTCAGACCGGAAACTGTTTCCATTATAACAGTTTATATTTATTTGTCAGACCGGAAAATGTTTCCATTATAACAGTTTATATTTATTTGTCAGACCATGTTTCCATTATCACACTTTCTATTTATTTGTCAGACAGGAAAATGTTTCCATTATAACAGTTTATATTTATTTGTCAGACCGGAAAATGTTTCCATTATAACAGTTTCTATTTATTTGTCAGACCATGTTTCCATTATAACACTTTCTATTTATTTGTCAGACAGGAAAATGTTTCCATTATAACAGTTTATATTTATTTGTCAGACCATGTTTCCATTATAAAAGTTTCTATTTATTTGTCAGACCATGTTTCCATTATAACAGTTTCTATTTATTTGTCAGACCATGTTTCCATTATAACAGTTTCTATTTATTTGTCAGACCAGGATAGTAGATAATAAGATGGGTGATGAGTCAAGACAGCTATTTTCTAATTTAGTTTTTAGGTTGTTTTTGATGGTATAGCAACACAAAAATATATAGTATTCTAATAGCTAATGTGGTTGGCTAGAGATTACCATTTATTTTACTACTCGTATATATAATTCTTTCTCATGTTTCTAAATTCGATACTTTCTGGAGAGAATGAAGGAATAAATGTAAACTAAATGGTATGTGTCAATCAGTTACATGTCAATAAGTATTGCAAGATAATTTATTATTTGATCACCTACGTATACATTCAGATATCTTTACATTAATGTTTTATGTACGCAATATACTGTAGTAGAAATATCTCCTTGGCACACAAATTTAAAACAAAATAATAAGTCTACTTAATTCACAAATCGTACAAATCAGCTCATCAAGTCTTCTAAAGTCTCCGTAATCTCGAATTTATACGTCATACATCAAGTCTTCTAAAGTCTCCGTAATCTCGAATTTATACGTCATACATCAAGTCTTCTAAAGTCTCCGTAATCTCGAATTTATACGTCATACATCAAGTCTTCTAAAGTCTCCGTAATCTCGAATTTATACGTCATACATCAAGTCTTCTAAAGTCTCCGTAATCTCGAATTTATACGTCATACATCAAGTCTTCTAGAGTCTCCGTAATCTAGAATGTATACGTCATATATCAAGTCTTCTAAAGTCTCTGTAATCTCGAATTTATACGTCATGCATCAAATGATGAAGAGTGTATGTATTTTAAAACATACAGAGAAACAGAAATGAAGAATACGCAGAATATTCCATAATTCTGAATTTCGTCAAGACAATATAAGTTTTTTTTTATATTCTTGATTGATTACGAGTAAAGAAGTATGTAGTTGAGAAGTCTATGATGCCATTGTATCTTTTAAGAGAGTTTCCAATAGGATGTTACACAAACATAGTCTCCAGTATCCCGATAGTCTCCAGTATACCGATAGACTCCAGTATACCGATGTACAATAAAAGAGGGACAACATTTTTAGTTTCCTCCTGAAATGTATTGATTCGTAATCTAACGTTATGGCCATCAAACTGAAATGTATTGATTCGTAATCTAACGTTATGGCCATTAAACTGAAATGTATTGATTCGTAATCTAACGTTATGGCCATCAAAATAAAATGTATTGATTCGTAATCAAACGTTATGGCCATCAAACTGAAATGTATTGATTCGTAATCTAACGTTATGGCCATCAAACTGAAATGTATTGATTCGTAATCAAACGTTATGGCCATCAAACTGAAATGTATTGATTCGTAATCTAACGTTATGGCCATCAAACTGAAATGTATTGATTCGTAATCTAACGTTATGGCCATCAAACTGAAATGTATTGATTCGTAATCAAACGTTATGGCCATCAAACTAAAATGTATTGATTCGTAATCAAACGTTATGGCCATCAAACTGAAATGTATTGATTCGTAATCTAACGTTATGGCCATCAAACTGAAATGTATTGATTCGTAATCTAACGTTATGGCCATCAAACTGAAATGTATTGATTCGTAATCTAACGTTATGGCCATCAAACTGAAATGTATTGATTCGTAACCTAACGTTATGGCCATCAAACTGAAATGTATTGATTCGTAATCAAACGTTATGGCCATCAAACTGAAATGTATTGATTCGTAATCAAACGTTATGACCATCAAAAGTAGGTTTGAGACCCTTTTTTTTCAAAATAATCTCCCAAGATTCGTAAAGACAACGGAAGCATAATTTGTACTACCCACCCACCCCTGCAAAAAAAGACATTTTTCTTCAGAACCCCGATATACACGAATGTGTCTGCACATAAACATTATGATTTGCATATTAATACTATCAAAAATGAAATAACTATATAAGAAGAGATCAAATAAAAATAAAAGTTATTGTAATTTAACTAGACAGCAATTTACAATTATACTTTGGTGAACATTACAATCTTAAAACAAGTGATGGTGTCTCTTGATCTACCGACTGAGGATTCTAGTGTCTCTTAATCTAGCCATTGAGGATTCTAATGTCTCTTGATCTACCTATTGAGGATTCTAGTGTCTCTTGATCTACCTATTGAAGATTCTAGTATCTCTTGATCTACCTGCTGAGGATTCTAATGTCTCTTGATCTACCTATTGAGGATTCTAGTGTCTCTTGATCTACCTATTGAAGATTCTAGTATCTCTTGATCTACCTGCTGAGGATTCTAGTGTCTCTTGATCTACCTATTGAAGATTCTAGTGTCTCTTGATCTATATACTGATGATTCTAGTGTCTCTGGATCTACCTATTGAAGATTATAGTGTCTCTTGATCTACCTATTGAAGATTATAGTGTCTCTTGATCTATATACTGATGATTCTAGTGTCTCTGGATCTACCTATTGAAGATTATAGTGTCTCTTGATCTACCTACTGAGGATTCTAGTGTCTCTTGATCTACCTACTGAGGATTCTAGTGTCTCTTGATCTACCTACTGAGGATTCTAGTGTCTCTTGATCTATCTATTGAAGATTCTAGTGTCTCTTGATCTACCTATTGAAGATTATAGTGTCTCTTGATCTACCTATTAAAGATTCTAGTGTTGGTTGATCTACCTATTGAGGATTCTAGTGTCTCTTAATCTTCCTATTGAGGATTCTAGTGTCTCTTGAATAAACCTATTGAGGATTATAGTGTCTCTTGATCTACATATTGAGGATTATAGTGTTTCTTGATCTACCTATTGAGGATTCTAGCAGTAACTAGATTAATATACTGTAATGTCGAAGTAGAAAATTCAAAGAAGACTTTTATTGATCTATATTCGATTGGTTTTGAACGGCATTTTTCAGCACTTTATTTCGCCATATCATGCCACGAAAATGAAAGCTAAGTGCCTTTCCCAAGGACACACAGAGGCAGCCGACCTGGGCTGGCCTCAGCGGGTACAGAATAAGCCCTTCTACCCCGCGAATCTGACGCTCTACCAAGTGAGCTACCGCTATTCTAACTTTAATAGGGAAAGAATATACTTGTTTCGAAATTCGGCCTTTTGTTGTCATTCTTCGACAAATGTTCCTATTAACTACCTATAGGTCTTGGTAGACAAATGTCCCTATTAACTACCTATAGGTCTTGGTAGACAAATGTTCCTATTAACTACCTATAGGTCTTGGTAGACAAATGTTCCTATTAACTACCTATAGGTCTTGGTAGACAAATGTTCCTATTAACTACCTATAGGTCTTGGTAGACAAATGTTCCTATTAACTACCTATAGGTCTTGGTAGACAAATGTTCCTATCAACTACCTATAGGTCTTGGTAGACAAATGTTCCTATTAACTACCTATAGGTCTTGGTAGACAAATGTTCCTATCAACTACCTATAGGTCTTGGTAGACAAATGTTCCTATTAACTACCTATAGGTCTTGGTAGACAAATGTTCCTATTAACTACCTATAGGTCTTGGTAGCTTCCTCGAAATCTCGTTAAAATTTCACATGAAGCATGTCCTTAACGGTCTCATTTAATCGTTCTGTTCAAATCTTGATTTTGTTTCTTGTTTATGCGTTATGCATCAATCAGTGATACTCTGTAGATCTTGTCTATAACCTCGACAGCTCTAGACTAGACCGATTCCAAGCAGAATGGAAAAGTTCATGACAATCAATGAAGAGTAGAAAACACGTTGAATTTCATTACTAACACCTTTCATGATTGAAACAAATATAAAAGTTGTTCCCTCCTGGAAACGGAAGTCAAATAGAACATTTTAAACTATGTTTCAATGATTTATTTCTTAGCCCTCATCGCAACGATAACTTTCAATTTGTATCTCTATATATGTCTGATTTTTCTCCTGATTGTATTTTGGGGGGCTAACACCATGGCAGTGGTACAAAAGATTGACGATCACTGATATTTAACTCATCTTTAGGAGGAAAAACCTCCGCCTTGTGAGGATGAATTACACACTGTTTAAAGAGCGAAGTTCGAAATCGGTCGGTCACAAGTAGGATGTGGGTATCATACACAACATAGAAATTATAATTGGTCGAGTAGGTGGAATTGAATTACCCAACCATATTCAACAAAGTGTTATAAGAACAACAGCTATTTGTCTCGTGGTGTACTGAATACAAGGCTAATTGGTCTCCCTTTATAGGTAATTAACATGGACATAAATCAGTAGTGACAAGCATTCACCTGTAGAATCCAGAAATAGCACTTTCCGCTCTGTTTGGAGTATATTTGTAATTCTCTCTCTCTCTCTCTCTCTCTCTCTCTCTCTCTCTCTCTCTCTCTCTCTCTCTATATATATATATATATATATATATATATATATATATATATATATATATATATATATATATATATATATTTCTACTGGTTCACTTCTAGCATTGATTTGTGTCTTAAATATTTCTAATGCACTTCTAATACTCCTAATGCGCTCCTATTTTCCCGAGCTTGGGAAAAATATCTGAAAAGCTGCTTCACCTAGTCGACACTTAATTTTCTTCACTTGTATGCTAATAGTTTTCAAATGTGTAGGTAATAATCAGAATTATGTGAGAACTTCACTAAATGTGCATATTGGAGCTCATTACGATGATAACATAAATAGTACAAAACTGGAATATGTAGATAAAATTAAGCCTACAATTTCTAGACAATCTTCATAACTATTTTCTAATAGTTAAATAAGATCCAGACGTCTTATGTAAGAATCTAATTGATATCTACAAATTAGTCTAATACCCTGAATGGCACAAAAGTCAGATAATAAGAAAATTAAATGTATATTTAAAAGTGTTGCAAATACTCTTAAGTGACATCCGTGTATGTCTACAAGTTGTGTTAAGGGCCCTCTGAAGAAATTGGTAGTCTGCTATTTGCAATTAAAAAAAGAAAATTAAAAACATCTGGAGCTGTTTTTGCTCTTTTCTTTTAAATATTTGTAAAGCATTAGTATTATTTACATCATTTATCTCAAAACATACCACTAACAAACCGTGTCATATTCAAGAGCTGTACAAATATTTTTGAAAGCTTTGATACATATATTTGGTTTTGAAAAAGTCAAATTAAACTCCTGACCTAAAGAAAAAAATATATACGTGTACGCCAGGGAAAATTGTGGAATTAAATTAAAACTTTTTTTTGCCACAAGATAGTACATACATACATACATACATACATACATACATACATACATACATACATACATACATACATACATACATACATACATACATACATACATACATACATACATACATACATACATACATTGACCCTGTATTTTGGTTAGGGAATTCAGCAAAAGGACTACAAAATAAACAAAATTCCGTGTTTGATGAACGCAGCCATTAAGAAAAGATTCCGAATTTTGCTTATCTTATATTTGTTTCCAGAAATTTACTCATATTCTTTTGTTTGTGAAGAGGTCTTCAAATAAAATAGATGAACTTTAAATAACTGCAAATATTACTAAATAAGAAAATGGATTCTGCAGTTCATTACAAAGTAATTATTCTTGGCCTTATGTTGTTTTCTTCTTTATTATTTACTTTTTGCCTTTCTTATTTAATATTTAGTTAGTTAGTTAGTTAGTATCACTTAAGGTATGCTTCAAGTATAGGGTGAGAGAATACTAACATACTGATTGCATAGGGTGAGATAATACTTACATATTAATTGCATAGGGTGAGAGACTACTAACGTATTGATTGCATAGGGTGAGAGAATACTAACATATTGATTGCATAGGGTGAGAGAATACTAACATATTGATTGCATAGGGTGAGAGAATACTAACATATTGATTGCATAGGGTGAGATAATACTTACATATTGATTGCATAGGGTGAGAGAATACTAACATATTGATTGCATAGGGTGAGAGAATACTAACATATTGATTGCATAGGGTGAGATAATACTTACATATTGATTACATAGGGTGAGAGAATACTAACATATTACTTGTATAGGGTGAGAGAATACTAACATATTGATTGCATAGGGTGAGATAATACTTACATATTGATTGTATAGGGTGAGAGAATACTAACATATTGATTGCATAGGGTGAGATAATACTTACATATTGATTGCATAGGGTGAGAGAATACTAACATATTGATTGCATAGGGTGAGAGAATACTAACATATTGATTGCATAGGGTGAGATAATACTTACATATTGATTACATAGGGTGAGAGAATACTAACATATTACTTGTTTAGGGTGAGAGAATACTAACATATTGATTGGGGTTTTTTTTATCAATAATGATATGCATAATTGGCTGTGGAAATGACAAAATACACTTCTAAGCTAATCAGACAGTATACACCAGGGAAACCTTTTGGAATTGATTTCATTTTGTATGACAAAATAATAAGAGAGATATATATTTTGATATCTGTAATGCATTTAGAACAATAATCACATAACCGCATGCTTGTTTTGTACGTGCAAATCTAAACTAAACTTAATTAAGTTCAGCTTGTAACTTGTAATGACACTGTCTACTGTTTCAAACCAATTTCATAAGATGGGAAACTCTCCAAACAGAATCTTGATTGATCCGCCTAAAAGATTCCACCGACATTCATTGGGAGATTAATTACATGGGAGGAACAAAGGAAGCTTAGAAAGATCATTTTTCGTTAAAAGCAAGTTTATTTTTTAGCGATATTTGTGAATTTCTAAATATATAAGTTAGAGCGTGACAATCCATGAATCCATGGTAACCGATATCAGGTCGTACTCTTTGGTTGAAGAATTGCAATATGTCTTTAAATATGAAAGAAATAACAGTAAATATGGGTGAGCTGGATATACGACATGAGGAATAATTTTGCACCATTGTGATTAATTTTTTAATTTGCTTAGTTATTACAGCCGAGAATTCACAGTATATACTCACGTGTAAGTCAGACCCAACAGCAAATAGCGTAGACCCAGATCTGTTGTAGCATAATGTGCAGGAAAATCAGAGTCTATGTTGCTTATTCTACTGATTAGACCTAACAAGCTACATGGACCCAGATCTGTCAAAGCATTATGCGACAGCAGATCTGGGTCTTTTCATAAAGTAGAAATATGAAACAAATTTCAGATAAAAAGTAAGGGCTATGATAGAAGTTTGGTAAGAAATGAACTTTAATGTTCAATAGACTACATTATAAAACTAAATTTACTTTAATGTTCAATAGACTACATTATAAAACTAAATTTACTTTAATGTTCAATAGACTACATTATAAAACTAAATGTACTTTAATGTTCAATAGACGACATTATAAAACCAAATTTACTTTAATGTTCAATAGAATACATTGTAAAACTAAATGTACTTCAATGTTCAATAGAATAGATTGTAAAACTAAATTTACTTGAATGTTCAATAGAATACATTATAAAACTAAATGTACTTTAATGTTCAATAGAATACATTATAAGACTAAATTTACTTGAATGTTCAAAAGACTACATTATAAAACTTGATTTACTTGAATGTTCAATAGACTACATTATAAAACTAATGTACATGAATGTTCAATAGGATACATTATAAAACTAAATTTACTTGAATGTTCAATAGAATGCATTATAAAACTAAATGTACTTGAATACATTATAAAACTAAATTAACTTGAATGTTCAAAAGGATACATTATAAAACTAAATGTACTTGAATGTTCCATGGAATGCATTATAAAACTAAATGTACTTTAATGTTCAATAGAATACATTATAAAACTAAATGTACTTTAATGTTCAATAGAATACATTATAAAACTAAATGTACTTTAATGTTCAATAGAATACATTATAAAACTAAATGTACGTTAATGTTCAATAGGATACATTATAAAACTAAATTTACTTAAATAGGATACATTATAAAACTAAATTGACCTGAATGTTAAATAGGACACATTGTAAAACTAAATTTACTTGAATGTTCAATAGGACACATTATAAAACTAAATTTACTTGAATAGGATACATTATGAAACTGAATTTACCTGAATGTTCAATAGAATACATTATAAAACTAAATTTACTTGAATGTTCAACAGGATTCATTATACAACTAAATTTACTTGAATAGGATACATTATAAAACTAAATTTACTTCAATGTTACATAGAATACATTATAAAACTAAATTTACTTGAATGTTCAATAGGATACATTATAAAACTAAATTTACTTGAATGTTCAATAGGATACATTATAAAACTAAATGCACTTTAATGTTGAATAGAATACATTATAAAACTAAATTTACTTGAATGTTCAATAGAATATATTATAAAACTAAATTTACTTGAATGTTCAATAGGATACATTACAAAACTAAATTTACTTGAATGTTCAGTAGGATACATTATAAAACTAAATGCACTTGAATGTTCAATAGGATACATTATAAAACTAAATTTACTTGAATGTTCAATAGGATACATTATAAAACTAAATATACTTTAATGTTCAATAGAATACATTATAAAACTAAATGCACTTTAATGTTCAATAGAATACATTATAAAACTAAATGTACTTGAATGTATTATAAGACTAAATGTATTTGAATGTTCAATAGGGTACATTATAAAACTAAATTTACTTGAATAGGATACATTATAAAACTAAATTTACTTGAATAGAATACATTATAAAACTAAATTTACTTGAGTGTTCAATAGGATACATTATAAAACTAAATGTACTTTAACGATCAATTGACTACATTATAAAACTAAATTTACTTGAATGTTCAATAGGATACATTATTAAACTAAATTTACTCTAATGTTCAATAGAATACATTATAAAACTAAATTTACTTGCATGTTCAATAGGATACATTATAAAACTAAATGTACTTTAATGTTCAATAGAATACATTATATGACTAAATTTACTTGCATGTTCAATAGGATACATTATAAAACTAAATTTACTTAAAAAGGATACATCATAAAACTATATTTACCTGAATGTTAAATAGGACACATTGTAAACTAAATTTACTTGAATGTTCAATAGGACACATTATAAAACTAAATTTACTTGAATAGGATACATTATGAAACTGAATTTACCTGAATGTTCAATAGAATACATTATAAAACTAAATTTACTTGAATGTTCAATAGGATACATTATACAACTAAATTTACTTCAATGTTACATAGAATACATTATAAAACTAAATTTACTTGAATGTTCAATAGGATACATTATAAAACTAAATGTACTTGAATGTTCAATAGAATACATTATAAAACTAAATGTACTTTAATGTTCAATAGAATACATTATAAAACTAAATGTACTTTAATGTTCAATAGAATACATTATTAAACTAAATGTACTTGAATGTTTAATAGAATACATTATAAGACTACATTTACTTGCATGTTCAATAGGACACTTTATAAAACTAAATTTACTTGAATAGGATACATTATAAAACTAAATGTACCTGAATGTTCAATAGGTACATTATAAAACTAAATTAACTTGAATGTTCAATAGGATACATTATAAAACTAAATTAGCTTGAATGTTAAATAGAATACATTATAAAACAAAATTTGCCTGAATGTTCAATAGAATACATTATAAAACTAAATTAACTTGAATGTTCAATAGAATGCATTATAAAACTAAATTAACTTGTAATGTTCAATAGAATACATTATAAAACTAAATTAACTTGAATGTTTAATAGAATGCATTATAAAACTAAATTTATCAAAGTATGTCAAAACATTCAATCTATCGATACTTGGATATTTCCCAAACTCTGAGAATAGCTTGCATCTGGGGGTCAAAAGATCAAAAGTCACAATCACAGTAACTAAAAGTAGAAAATTGGTTTCCGCAGGATAATATTAGTTTACATAAACAGATCTGGACCAAACTTTGTGGATACTACAAGACTTGGGGTGAGACAAAAGCCTTTGGATGTGGGGGTCAAAAGATACAGGGTTATAGTTACACTGATTGACAGAAGAGAAAAATATTTCTATTGGATTTGAGGAGAATGTTCATTAACTTTTTAAAACTTACTAGTAGGTAATCTGTAAAGTACTTTCTTTTTTTTTTTTGAGTAAAACGCCGATTTTAAATAAATACCTATGTTAATTAGCAGGTGGAACATTATCCTCAAATCCAAAAGGTCAATTTATTTCGGTTCGTCCTTTTTCTTTCTTTGTTTGGTTTTTTTTTTTTTTTTTTTTTTTTTTTTAATTCTTTTCCGAATGCTTCACTAGGGGCCGATTTTGCTGCAAATTGTTTTTTTTTTCAGTTCAAACACAGGGTGTTTGTCAGCTATTTTAAAAGGTCAACAATGAGTAGAAGATTTCTGGAGAAAATTCTTTCAAAATACTAAGATACAAATATTGTCAGCATTTCATTGATATGTTTGTCTTGTCGTTTTACAAATACACGATGTTTGTCTCGTCGTTTTACAAATACACAATGTTTGTCATGCGTTAGAGCTTGAGGATGAACTTTAAAAGTTACATATCCTTCATTTGTCTTTTATGCTGAGCTGTATGTGTGTGTGTCTGTGTGTGTGTATGTGTTCTTTTCTTTTCTTTTTTATAATAAAGTATAGACACCCGAACCAACAAGAACCGTACATATTATATAAAAAGAAAAAGTCTGGCGGATAATAATTCAATAATATTTCTACAGGGTCTTATTTTTCCACCAGGAAGTCACCCAGTTCGACTGGTGTCTGCCTTCTCAACAGGAAGGTGGTACGGTGTCGACAGTCTTTATCAGTTTATATGGTCAAGATTATGATTCATCTTATTAATATTAAAACTGACTGAGTATTAACTTTATTCTTCCACATAAAAAATAATAAAAATTAATTATTAATAATTAATAATTAATACATCAAATAAAATTTATACCATTGTTGTCTTGTAACGTTTCAACCCGACTCGGAGGATTAAACAAATGGCCGATTGCAACTGAGTGAGAATTTCCTTCTTAAACGAATTTTTCATGGCATGTTTATCGCGTAAATGATTTTCACCTTGAAATCAATGTAAAATTTAAAAAGGTATGATCCGAAAAGATTGCTATCTAGACCGTATCTTCATAGTTCACATTTTGCTTGAAGATCGTACCGTCAAACTACGTTCAAAAATGTGTTTTTAGAAATTACATGAATAGTTTCTTGCAATCGATAAATGACACTGGTGTTTAGTTTTTTCCAACGCAGAAACACAAGTAGGTTATTTAGTGCCAAGGCAATAGGAGTAAAGTGCCTTACCCAAGGACGCACCACGGTAGCAGATCTGGGCGCATCAAATGATAGGATTCGAATCTGTATCCATTCGGTCGCGTTTCCGGCATGCTAACCACTAAGCCACCACAAGATTATCGTATTTTATTTTAATTTGTGGATCGCCTCTACCTTCGTGAGAACCAGTAAAGGCTAGTTGTTCTCTAATAATCATGCACACCGGCATGCATGCTGAAAGACCAGGAATTCTGTCGACATGTTTATTAGTATATAGGATAATGCTCTCGAGATCTGTTTATTAGTATGAACCTAATATGTAAAACGTTCGAGTTATAAATTCGTTAAATGGAGACAAATATGAAAAATGTTGGACTACATAACTTCCACCCGGCTATGCTCTGTGTTAAGATATTCTTTTTTTACCCAAAGTAACCAGCAGTTTAAACAACAACAAAAATAGGAAGGGGGTGATATAATCAGCACCTTATTAGACAAATTTTAATGTCAGTTGTTTTCAGACATGTTGGTAATTATTTGTTGAAATCAAATAAGATGTATGTGCATCTTATAATTCTGAGTTCATTACGCAATCATCATATGACTTGATAATCGTCATGGAGTAAACAGGACATAACGCAATAATCATTTGACTTGATAATCGTCATAGAGTAAAGAGCTCATCGCGCAATCATCATATGACTTGATAATCGTCATAGAATAAAGAGCTCATTACGCAATAATCATACGACTTGATAATCGTCATAGAGTAAAGTTACAACAGGATCCGACCACATCAACAACAAGTAAATTCTGAAATACCTTGATATTTTCAAATCACGCTTTAGATCTATCTTTATGCAGCGTATTGTTTCTTCTTCCCAACACAATGCTGACAAAACAGATCTTCCCAAAACACCGTTTCTACGGTTTATAATTTAACACATTATAATCTCATGCCTGCAATCTATCTAGAAGAGGTTCTGAATGACAGTTCATGTTGATTTAAGCATGACGATAATTTTAATTACCGCAAAATTATCGAAATTTTATGCATCATTGTGTCCCGTTTTGCCCTTTTTACATCAAATTTCTTTTTTCGGTCAACAAAGAGTGAAAAAAAAAAAATCACGCGACTTATTCTTCCCCTCCATAATTTATGTTCTATTAGGATGACGTGCCAATTCTCGCTGCCACAGAAACAATTTTTCACGAGAATGTATGGTCATTCAATCTTGAAGACAACCCGTTAGTCACCAATCCTATTTAAAAAGATACGTCGAATAAATTCATGTTTGAATTATCAGATAATCGCGCCCATTCCCTAACTAGTGTTAATAAAATTGATTGAATTTTCGTGAATGTTGACACTATACTTGCGTGCTACATGTTACTAAATGTGATACTGCAAGCGGAAAATTGAGAGAGCTCTCTTTCTTGATTGATGGGTGATCTGGTTATAAGCAACGACAGTTTACCGAAAAAATAGAGTTTTCCCAGACACAACAAAAAGGTACAGAAACTCATGACATTGAAAAATTGTATTGTGTCTTTACACGCACGCACACACACACACACACACACACACACACACGCACACACACACACACGCACACACACACACGCACACACGCACGCACACACACACACACACACACACACACACACACGCACACACACACACACACACACACATATATATATATATATATATGGCACAAAAGTTGGGAAACGGCGCGGGGAAAATAATAACGTTTCCCTATGTTGCGACCTAAAGCACCATCTTCCTCAGGGGACAGTGAAGAAAATACACACAGTGACACGCGTAGAACAATAAAAAATTTGCATTTTAGCACAGAGAAGACACTATCGAGAATGATGAAAAGGTCTAAACTAAATAAAAGAACATCTTAATAAGAAATAACTACATATCTATAAAGGAATCTAGTATCTATGAATACGGCGAATGAGTTTTTAAAGACTATGTCGTGGGCAAGGTCAGTGTCTTTTACTTATATATATATATATATATATATATATATATATATATATATATATATATATATATATATATATATATATATATATTATCTGAATATGCATTGAAACAGGGCAACGTTTGTAGAGGTAAGTGGAAAAATAAAAGAAGTAAAACTTTTACACTGTATGAAATTTATTTAATTTTAACACATCAAGATATAAAAATATCACTTTTTTTTTTTAAGAAAATGATGGTTTCCTTGCATCTATTAAATTCGCATAACTATTTTGTCTTTCTAAACGAGAGGGCAATGTCAAATTATTTTTTCATTGTCATTAGCTTTCGAATGCATACAGATTGACTTTAGGTTCTTTTCAAAGGGTAGTATCAGCACGTTATACAGAAGGCAATAACAACTGTACTTATCTTGAGAACCTATTTGCTCTAAAATTAGTATTGCAATTAGTACAGAAACAGTATTTGGCCAATAATTAGTATTGCAATTAGTACTGAAAGCGTATTAAGCCAATAATTAGTATTGCAATTAGTACTGAAAACGTATTTGTCCAATAATTAGTATTTCAATTAGTACTGAAAACGTATTTGTCCAATAAATAGTATTTGCAATTAGTATTGAGACCTATTTGTCCAATAACTAGCATTGCAATTAGTACTGAAACGTATCTGGCCAATAATTACCATTGCAATCAGTACTGACAACGTATTTGGCCAATAATTGGTATTGCAATTAGTACCCAAAACGTATTTGGCCAATAATTAGTATTGCAAATAGTACTGAAAACGTATTTGGACAATAATTAATATTGCAATTAGTACTGAAAACGTATTTGGCCGATGATTAGAATTGTAAATACAGAATTCAAATTTAGGTATTAGTCTTGAAGAAAAGTACTGTTTCTTACTTCAACCTTCTATGATAGGGGTTTGGACATCCTTTTTGCAGGTCATACTTTCTAGGCGCTTGGAATGGCTTGTAAGAACTTATCTAAATGACGACGTGATTTTTTTCACAGTGACTATAATGATTTTCATATGTGTAGATAATTATTTTTAGTTAAATCAAACTAATGATTCATCACTTTGACAGCTTTCGAGATCGCTCAACAAATATGACATTTCTAGACTCGATTTTGTAGGTACATAGTTATTATCAATCCCACTTTTTCAGAATTCCCATTTCGAAATAGACCTGTAAAGGCATTCTTATCAGACATAAATCTTCCCTGTTATATCTAAATTGAACCTTAAGGAACAATAAATAACAAAAACTGTACGGATACTTCAGATAGAAAGAACCTATGCATTTTATAATGTGCACTTATCATGGTTTCAAATACATTTTCTTTATATATTTGTGGCAATAAAAAATTGTCCGTATGGCTTTCTGCAGTGAAGAAAATTTTTCGCTTGCTCGACGGCTCAGTATCTTTCTCTAACGACATTGGTTGATACTTTTTATATCAGGATTACAATTATCAAATCATGTGCCACACACAGAGATATCAGACATATACTTAAAATAGCTAATTTGTGGACAGTTTTGTAGCAAAGTGATCGAATATCATCTGGTGCAATCTTGCTTTTATACTAAGTACTATGTAAGGTCTAATAATTGGTATTATGTAGGGTCTAATAATTGGTATTATGTAGGGTCTAATAATGGGTATTATGTAGGGTCTAATAATGGGTATTATGTACGGTCTAATAATTGGTATTATGTAGGGTCTAATAATGAGTACTATGTTGGGTCTAATAATTGGTATTATGTAGGGTCTAATAATGGTTATTATGTACGGTCTTATAATGGGTATTATGTAGGGTCTAATAATTGGTATTATGTAGGGTCTAATAATGAGTACTATGTAGGGTCTAATAATGAGTACTATGTAGGGTCTAATAATTGGTATTATGTAGGGTCTAAAAATGGTTATTATGTACGGTCTTATAATGGGTATTATGTAGGGTCTAATAATGGGTATTATGTACGGTCTAATAATGGGTATTATGTAGGGTCTAATAATGGGTATTATGTAAGGTCTAATAATGGGTATTATGTACGGTCTAATAATGAGTATTATGTAAGGTCTAATAATGGGTATTATGTAAGGTCTAATAATTAATTGGTATTATGTAGGGTCTAATAATTGGTATTATGTAGGGTCTAATAATTGGTATTATGTAAGGTCTAATAATGGGTATTATGTAGGGTCTAATAATGGGTATTATGTACGGTATAATAATGGGTATTATGTACGGTCTAATAATTGCTATTATGTAGGGTCTAATAATGGGTATTATGTAGGGTCTAATAATTAATTGGTATTATGTAGGGTCTAATAATTGGTATTATGTAAGGTCAAATAATTAATTGGTATTATGTCGGGTCTAATAATTGGTATTATGTAAGGTCTAATAATGAGTATTATATAAGGCCTAATAATGAGTATTATGTAGGGTCTAATAATTGGTATTATGTAAGGTCTAATAATGAGTATTATGTAAGGCCTAATAATGAGTATTATGTAGGATCTAATAATTGGTATTATGTAAGGTCAAATAATTAATTGGTATTATGTCGGGTCTAATAATTGGTATTATGTAAGGTCCAATAATGAGTATTATGTAAGGCCTAATAATGAGTATTATGTAGAGTCTAATAATTGGTATTATGTACGGTCTAATAATGAGTATTATGTAAGGTCTAATAATGGGTATTATGTAGGGTCGAATAATGGATATTATGTTGGTCTAATAATGAGTATTATGTAGGGTCTAATAATGGGTATTATGTAGGGTCTAATAATTAATATTATGTAAGGTCTAATAATGGGTATTATGTAAGGTCTAATAATGGGTATTATGTAGGGTCTAATAATGGGTATTATGTAAGGTCTAATAATGGGTATTATGTACGGTCTAATAATGAGTATTATGTAGGGTCTAATAATGGGTATTATGTAAGGTCTAATAATGGGTATTATGTAAGGTCTAATAATTAATTGGTATTATGTAGGGTCTATTAATTAGTATTATGTAGGGTCTAATAATTGGTATTATGTAGAGTCTAATAACGAGTATTATGTAGGGTCTAATAATGGGTATTATGTAAGGTCTACTAATGGGTATTATGTACGGTCTAATAATTGGTATTATGTAGGGTCTAATAATGGGTATTATGTAGGGTCTAATAATTAATTGGTATTATGTAGGGTCTAATAATTGGTATTATCTAAGGTCAAATAATTAATTGGTATTATGTAGGGTCTAATAATTGGTATTACGTAAGGTCTAATGATGAGTATTATGTAAGGTCTAATAATGAGTATTATGTAGGGTCTAATAATTGATATTATGTAAGGTCTAATAATGAGTATTATGCAAGGTCTAATAATAGGTATTATGTAGGGTCTAATAATGGGTATTATGTAGGGTCTAATAATGGGTATAATGTAGGGTCTAATAATGGGTATTATGTACGGTCTAATAATGAGTATTATGTAAGGTCTAATAATTGGTATTATGTAAGGTCTAATAATGGGTATTATGTAGGGTCTAATAATGAGTAATATATAAGGTCTAATAATTGGTATTATGTAGGGTCTAATAATTGGTATTATATAGGGTCTAATAATTGGTATTATGTAGGGTCTAATAATGAGTACTATGTAGGGTCTAATAAATGGTATTATGTAGGGTCTAATAATGAGTATTATGTAAGATCTAATAATTAATTGGTATTATGTAAGGTCTAATAATTAATTGGTATTATTTAGGGTCTAATAATTGGTATTATGTAGGGTCTAATAATTAATTGGTATTATGTGAGGTCTAATAATTAATTGGTATTATGTAAGGTCTAATAATTATTTGGTATTATGTAAGGTCTAATAATTAATTGGTATTATGTAGGGTCTAATAATGAGTACTATGTAGGGTCTAATAATTAGTACTATGTAGGGTCTAATAATGGGTATTATGTAGGGTCTAATAATGGGTATTATGTAGGGTCTATTATTGGGTATTATGTAAGGTCTAATAATTAATTGGTATTATGTAAGGTCTAATAATTAATTGGTATTATGTAAGGTCTAATAATTAAATGGTATTATGTAAGGTCTAATAATTGGTATTATGTAAGGTCTAATAATTACTTGGTATTATGTAAGGTCTGATAATTAATGGGTATTATGTAAGGTCTAATAATTAATGGGTATTATGTAACGTCTAATAATTGGTATTATGTAAGGTCCGATAATTAATTGGTATTATGTAAGGTCTAATAATTAATGGGTATTATGTAAGGTCTAATAATTGGTATTATGTAAGGTCTAATAATTAATTGGTAAAATGTAAGGTCTAATAATTAATTGGTATTATGTAAGGTCTAATAATTAATGGGTATTATGTAAGGTCTAATAATTAATGGGTATTATGTAAGGTCTAATAATTAATTGGTCCTATGTGGGGTCTAATAATGGGTATTATGTAGGGTCTAATAATTGGTATTATGTAGGGTCTAATAATTGGTATTATGTAAGGTCTAATAATTAATTGGTATTATGTAAAGTCTAATAATTGGTATTATGTAAGGTCTAATAATTAATGGGTTTTATGTAAGGTCTAATAATTAATGGGTATTATGTAAGGTCTAATAATGGGTATTATGTAGGGCCTAATAATTGGTATTATGTAAGGTCTAATAATTGGTATTATGTAGGGTCTAATAATTAATTGGTATTATGTAGGGTCTAATAATGGGTATTATGTAGGGTCTAATAATTAATTGGTATTATGTAGGGTCTAATAATGTGTATTATGTAAGGTCTAATAATACGTATTATGTAGGATCTTATATTCAGTAAGATTATTTTACAAAATTTCGAAGAATTGTGAGAGACAAATAATAATTTATTGAGAGTTAGCATTAGCCAGATACTTTTAAATGATAATTATAAATGGAAGAGGATTTCTAGAGAGGTTAGACGAATGAGTACAGTTATACAATCCATGTTGTGAGCATTTTCTTGTAAAGATGGCAACAATTCAAGACACTATCGCACTTTTAGTCACAAACTCAATGCATGCTCTGCTTTAGAAAATAGTATGCACTAAAGCAAAACTATTACATTCATCAATAAGTAATCACTGAACTGGTATTACATATAAGCAATGAGTAATCACTGAACTCTTATTAGATACAAGCAATGAGTAATCACTGAACTCTTATTAGATACAAGCAATGAGTAATCACTGAACTGTTATTAGATACAAGCAATGAGTAATCACTGAACTGTTATTAGATACAAGCAATGAGTAATCACTGAACTGTTATTAGATACAAGCAATAAGTAATCACTGAACTGGTATTAGATATAAGCAATGAGTAATCGCTGAACTGTTATTAGATACAAGCAATGAGTAATCGCTGAACTGTTATTAGATACAAGCAATGAGTAATCACTGAACTGTTATTAGATATAAGCAATGAGTAATCGCTGAACTGTTATTAGATATAAGCACATATACTATCCTCTTGATTCACTCTTATTTGTGGGGTACCCATTTTCGTGGATTTTGTAGTTTCTACAGATCACGAATATAAAACCAGCGAACAATGGTCCATTTTGTCTCTCGATCCATGAATATTAAACCGATAAACAAAGTTCCATTTTGTCTCTCAATTCACGAATATAAAACCAATGAACAATGGTCCATTTTTTCTCTCAATCTATGAATATTAAACCGATAAACAATTGTTCATTTTGTCTCTCAATTCACGAATATAAAACCAATGAACAATGGTCCATTTTTTCTCTCAATCTATGAATATTTAAACCGATGAACAATGGTCCATTTTTTCTCTCAATCCATACATTCTCTTGTCTTGTTATTAGATATAAGTAATGAGTAATCACTGAACTGTTATTAGATACAAGCAATGAGTAATCACTGAACTGGTATAAGATATAAGCAATGAGTAATCACTGAACTGGTATTAGATACAAGTATATATACTATCCTGTTAATTCACTCTTATTTGTGGGGTACCTGACATTTTTTTAAAGAGTTTTTGTGGTATTCCTGAGTTTCAGGGAGCTTCCTCATTCGTGTTGTGGTTACCTTGGGGCTGCTTTGGCATAAAATATGGCTAGCTTCTGGCTCAAATCTGCAGGCTTGACTGACTTCAGATCTACCTTTATGTTCTTCTTTTTGCATCATGCTGAATTCATATGATTTTCAGCTTGGTAGTAACAATGTTTTAATACTCTGAGTTAAATATTAAAATTGTTGTGGAAAATCATTCATGTATATTTCCTTTCCCTAAAATATATTTATATAACACATTTGTTCTGTTTTTATATTGTGAAAAATGTCCATTGATAGTATGAATATACTTTTCAACACTTTTAAACTTTGCTTTAAAGTTTTAGCAAAGAAAGTATGCAATTTGAACATTCATTGCAATTTATGATGCATTCATTTTAAGATAAACTACAATTTATTCATTGCAGAGAAAATAAAGTCTCATTTTTTATACAAAATGGTGTTCATGATTTAAAATGCAAATTTTTCTTGCTTTTGTATCTACACATGAACAATGTATTGCCTTTTTCAGTATATATGCTTTATGGAAATGACAGGTAAAAGAAAATTAAGTATCAAACAATATTATTTAAGCCAAGATTAATGAACAACTCAGTATACTGTTTATTTATGTTTCTACAATTCATTTTGTTATGATGAATGAATGAATTAATTAATGAATTTACCCTTGTTTTTCTTGGCAGATATTGAGTACCGCTGCTCTGAGATACTTAAGAGATCTTTCACTTTAAGAGATTTAAAGCGTTTTGGTGTGTGGGCATTCAACTGCTATTCAACTGGCAACTGAACTAGTGTTGGTTCATTCAAAATGCTTGATAACTCAGTTTGTGATATGTATTCCACTTCAAAAAACTCGTCAATTATGGATGGGTCAAATTTTTCAATGTCTTCATGCAGGAAATCTATATGATAGGGCAAATTTAGCGAAAATTCTCCAGATTCTGACATTTCGGATGTAGCAGCTGGATGACTAATACCGTAGGCCACTGACCTTGACCTAGCGCACTTGCAACGCTTTTGTCCAGATTTTGTCACGAATTTAGTCAAACAAAGAATGATTGTTTCAGAAAACATTAGAAAGATATGTTGTTTTGGTATTTCAAATTAAATTTATTCTATTTTAATTTTAAAAAATGTAACATTTTTCTTTTGTTTTGAAGCATACGTTGTGTCTGCCTTTATTTATAGAAGTGGGTATTTTTAGGAAAGTAGTTCTCCCCACAGTTTATACAGAAATATATGCCGCTCAACCTGATCACGTAGTAACATTCTGACCAATGGAAATCTAAGTTACCTTTACCAACTAATGCCATTGCAATTATTATGCCGTAAATAATACACCTTTGCAAATTGTTCATTGATTTTTTTTAAAAATCATTCTCCTTTGTAAATTTTGCATTCATTTATTGTCAAAAATGATAATTTCTTGTCTGTCTTGTGTGAAAGGACCCGTTAAAATAAATCTTATTCCGGTAGTAGACTCTGGCTTAACTGTAGGAAGTACTCAGTCATTATTGGCGTGGAACAATCTTTTTCTTCAAAAAATATCTTTATAAGTCAGTTTCCAAAACTCAGTAGCAATATTTCTTTACAAATATCCCGCTGAGCAAGATATTGAAAGAAATGAAAAATTGCTATTAAATAGACTTACCAGATACAGCCGGCGTTCTTAATGTAACATCTGCTTCATATGCACAGTAAATACACTTGTTTTGTTTGTTTGTTGGGGGGGGGGGGGTATTTTCGGCCGCCTAGTGATGTTTTGATCTGTCTAATATACACAAGTATTAGCTTTCCTAAACGCCAGAAGCCTCCGCTATATGTAATTCATTATTATGTTTTTTGTACTTTGTTGCTGTTGTTGTTGTTGTTTCATTATCCCCATAATCGGTTGACCACTGGGTCGGGAAAACCATCCCAAGGCCAACTTTCAATCAAACAGTTCTGATTATCAGATAAGGGACAATGCATATGTACATAAAACGAAAAGAAAAAACACACACAGACATTCATATAGCACGCAATCTCATTAGGTACACGATTTAGATACACAAACGCAAGTATACAGCATCTAGATGATATAGACTTTGTGATATTACAGTATTTTGTTCCTGTATTCCATCAAATCAGAGCGAAATAAAAATAACCAATTGCAAGAAGAGAAAGGATTCTTACACAAGTTACATATTCATGATTGAGGTCCATATTCATGATTGATGTCCATTTTTAAAGAAATTGGTCCTCTCTTTTATTTCACTCAGCGGCGTATTTTTCAATGTTCTTATGCATTTCAACAATTTGTTTAAAAACATAAATAGAAGGATCTTGCATACTGAATCTGCAAGAGTAAATATAATATTTAGCCAAAATAAGCAAGAAATTACATAAAAATGTCCAATCTTAAAAACATTTCTTTTTTGGACAAATATACAATATACGGGCAACAATGTGCACAATGTTTAATAAAACGGTGCCAAAACTTTGAAGTAATATCGCATTGATTTGACTAAATTCTGTTCCGAAAATATATACTCAGTAGCAATAGTTCCCACTGTGCAAAATATTGAAAGAAAAGAAAAATTGCTATTACATAGACTTATGAGATACAGCCGGCTTTCTTAATGTAACATCTGCTTTATATGTACAGTAAATACAATTGTTGTTTGTTTTTTGGGTTTTTTCGTCTTTTTTTTTCGGCCGTCTAGTAATGTTTCGATTCGTCGAACAGATACAAGCATTAGCTTTCCTAAACGCTATATTTAATTCATTATTATGTAATTAAAGAAAGAAACTTTTAAAAACGATTAAGTTGCAATCGCAAAAGTAGGTCATGTAATACATTTACGGCAGGAATATTCTTGTAATTGTTGAGAAGATGTGGAATTTTGCATTAGTAAGATTACTTGGTAAGACTACTTATTGCTGTCATGAGGGGACAGTGACCTACTTTAGTAAGACTACTTATTGATGTCACGAGGAGACAGTGACCTACTTTTTATGCTATATTTATTATAGGTAATTTGTTCAGAGTTAGTTGCATACCCAGACTGGACAGGTTAGTACTATAGCAAGTTCCCTCCCTTTAATGTCTATTGAACAGACTATGTATATCCGATTAAAGTAAATCTAACATATCTAATGCATCGATATAAAGTTATGGCAAACATTCCATCGATGAATTTAATTTATTTCACGTGAATTTAATCACACTTTGAATCATGTTACATAAGACTTTTCACATTTCTAAATGCAGTGTAGATTCACATCACATGGACTCGTAAATACGAATGCACGAATAAAAGTTCTATTGCTTTGTACAAAAATAAACATGTAAAAATTTAATTCTGCACGGGTCTGCTATTGACACCAATTAAGCTGCTGTAACAAAGAGCTGTCATGCCCTGCCTACACCGATACATGGCAGTAATTTAGTATTCAACCCGTGTCTCAGTTTGCTTCTTCGGCTAGTCAGGTGTGCTTTCTCGTGTGGTTTTGTTTGGATTTGTGTTTTACGGCACAGAAATACAATTAGCTTGTTTAGTGCCGTAGGAATTGAAGTAAAATATCTTGCCCAAGGATACACCACGGCAGCCGAGTCAGGCTGATTTGATGGTAGGGTTCGAACCCGAACCCTTTCGGTCGCGAGTTTGACATGCTAACCATTGCGGCGCCGTAGCTCCTGTCTCCATTAGTCTCCTCTAACGACGTATGGGAGGGCGCATCAAGTCTATTCTACATCCCCGAGCCCACTTGGGCGGGGAGGGAAGGGAGTCTTTCTCATGTGGATTTCGGTTACATTTACCTCAAGATGACTTAAATACCTTCCGAAATTAATATACTCTGCACCATGACGCAGAGAAATAATTAAAGTGATTTGATTGGACGAAATGCATTTATAACGTTTAGAGATTTAAGTTTTAAACCTTACCAATTTTAGTCATCTTGTACCCATGCCATGTACAGATGATGAAGATCTATGCTTTGACCTATATACCATGTATAGATGATGAAGATATATGCTTTTACATATATATTTAAATATAAGCATTATTTATCTGCGCATCAGAACCGCTGTATGTGGAGATTCATTTCGCTACTTTCAAAGCAAAGGTTTTCTTAAGGAAAAGAAAATATAAAAATTAAAGCAATTTTTAGAGAAGAACATTCGAAAATGCATGTAAGAGGGTTTTTCAGGGTCATGATAGTTTCATTATCTCTTGCTCGTCATCAGTTACACGTGGTCCAATTTATACATTTAGACAGGGTTCCATTTAAACGGTTACACTGGGTTCCATTTATACAAACCCATCTGTGATATACACAGCCTTATCTCTGTTGAGTACTACAACACTTATGCTGTAAGCAATATTTTCATGGTAATCCAGCACTAGAATTGTTCCCAATGTACAGCCCTATTATAAATATGTCTTTCCGAGTCCGATGAAATGTTTTCGCTGTTTTAGTTGCTAATATAGGAGTGTATTTTCGACACAAGGAAATTTGATACCAAAGAAAAGAGACACTTCAAAACGTATATCACACGAAACAGAGGCAAGGGACACCACTCATATATCCAAGCGAAGATGGTTTAATATACTTGGTATACAGCGCAAAAAAAAAATCGCCATATTTCAATTATACAAAATAAGTAAAACAAAGTAAGAGGATCTTAGTATATTTAAGTTAAGTATGTATAGATACAAACCAAGCACTAGATAACGTATTCTTTTACAAATATTTTAACCATGTCTTTGTCGACTGGGTCATGTATTGCGTTCTCACTAATATTTTAACCACGTCTCTGTCGACTGGGTCATATATTGCGTGCTCACTAATATTTTGTTCGCCTACCTAATAATTTATAACCTAATGTATTTTATCTTGTCTCAAAACGATCACTTTTATATATTATTATACCCCTAAACTATCAGAAACAAAACCCCACAAAGCCTTTGGGACAAAATGTCACACAGCACAAGGCTAATGCATGCAAGTGTTGTTAAAAGGAAACACTCATGCTGGCTTGCTTTGAAGAATGTATTACCTTTACCACTCCTGGCTATTGTCTGGCAATTATATAAATTTTTCCAATTTAACACTTCTCTTTCATGACGTTGACATTTACAAATAGAGAAAAATACACATTACACTCCATTATCGCACAATTTAGCAATATTCTACGTCTAAATTTGAATTTTATCAGGCGTAATACGTTTCGTCACGAAGATTTGTGCCAGAAACAGTTTCTGTATTCAGTGGATGTTACACAATATTTTGGATGCATTTATTTTAGTTATGTCTTCCTGTACCAGTCAGAGAAAATTATCTACGCTTAAAAGATGCACAGCACAACCGAGCAAGATTATATCTATCTATCTATCTATCTATCTATCTATCTATCTATATATATATATATATATATATATATATATATAATATATATATATATATATATATATATATATATATAGTAATAGTTCATGGCTATCATGGCTAACATTTGTTTCAATTTCAATATTATTTACACTTTGGGGCGAAACAAAATTATAACAAAAAACATTATTATGTATCCAACATGTATATTTCTAAAAACGTTTTGTCGTGGCCTAAGGTCCAATTTTGCCTTTGGGGAGTTCCTCTGATAGGATCTGATACAAATATTTAGATTTTCCGAAAAACATATTGATTCCATAATGATATGCATACAAGGCGAGAATCGTATTGATTCAATACAGATATGCATACAAGGCGAGTAACATATTGATTCCATACCAATATGCAGACAAGGCGAGTAACATATTGATTCCATACCGATATGCAGAGAAGGCGAGTAACATATTGATTCCATACCGATATGCTGACAAGGTGAGTAACATATTGATTCCATACCGATATGCAGACAAGGCGAAAAGTCATCGTATTTATCTGAAAGTTAGACGTTGTCGTCAATAATTTCGACAAAAAGTTCTTTAAGTTTGAGATTCAATGTAATTAGTTGTTACAATTTGTAAAGACGGGGTAAACATTTAATAAAAGTTCCCCAAAATATGTATCTTCGGGCACCATATTAAATCAGTTCATACTATTTGAAAAATATGGAAAGAAGATTTAAACTTTAACGCAGTATGAAAAGTCTTAGCTAAAATAGATAGCAACATTCTGTGAGCCTTCCATATATGAGTATAAGTTTATTTTAAATTCTCAAATTATGGCATGTTTACATCTAAGACCGCATTATAATTTTCAATGTGTTTTTAACTTCTAAAATTTTGGAAATTCATTGTATGAACTTTTATAATATTAGAGTATATAGAATAACCATCTACTACGAAGTTTCATGCCCATGCCCTTACCTTTTAACAGACATTATCTCCCCTTGCAACATCAACAGATCAAACGGAATCAAAAACTTCTCGAGATTTTTGGTACAAAATGACTGCATAAAATATCAGATTTGATGAACATAAGTGTCCAATAAAACATATTGTATAATAATAACGTCTGTGTTACCCTGTATCAATACTACCCTCCATCCCCACCCCCACCCCGCCCCAAATTTAAACAGGTCATCAAAGGTCAATATTTATGAGTGTAGTGGTAAGGGCCGATGTTATATATTTTATTATAACTCCCTTAATAATATGTAAATAGATAACAATCACAACAGTATAAGAGACACATGATCATACCTCTCTCTTTTCCTTGATATATATTTTACCCAAAATCAATGACAAAGGCCAGACAGACGTTCATCAAGGACAAATTATACTGGTATCGGACATTTATTCAACTTCTTGTGCATACGTTTTTTCACCTAACTGGTCAATCGTTAGCTTTTTAAATTTTAAGTTTTTGTTCTTTTTATAAAATTTTACTTTTTTAGTTCTTTATTTGAGAACTTGTAAGAGTCTCCACAATTTCATAAGTAGACATAATGATGAAATAATTCATTAATGTACCAAACTAACTCTCAGAAAAATAAAAATAGACAGAAAGATAACCTGCATGAAACGTAAAATTTTACATTGACGCTTATTTAGTAACTGTTGAATGAATGGACAAAACCCGTTTAAAAATGTAGAAGAATATTTTTGTTTTAGATTAATATGCACATTGACGTTATTTATAAAGAACAATCATAATTATTTAATAAAAATTGTATGAGCAAACGAAACTATATTTGTAAAGACATTAATAAATATTACAATAACGCGTTTTTGTGAGACAAAAGGTGGAAATAAGTTAGAGTTTCTGGCAGGTAATGACAGTGATGCAATCCGTGCATTGTCATTAAATATTACTTTGAACAACTAAAACAAAAATACAGTTACAAAAAATAAAATTAAGGTTCTTCAAACACATTTTCAGTTTAGGTAAATGAATATAGAAACTACAGGTACTTGTATTTTCTTTGAGTATTTTCCCTCCGAAGTAAAAATATTTTAATTCAAGAAATATATCATACTGCGCTTCTAGAACAAAGGCTCAAAAAAATTTTAAAAAATAAACTCTGCTCTGCCACAAAATACACCTAATTCTATTCCTGTAGTCCTACTATATTATACATTGGAACCCTTTCCAGCACGGATTGAAGAAAGGGGACGGTTCTCTATCAGCGATAGAATAGCATCCATGTCATCTACTTTACGCCATTTAAATTCAGATAAGCTGGCTATAAAACCATAATATAAATTGTTAAGACATTAAACATTGATATATCATGTTTTAAACTGATTCCAATGCATATGTATTGTTTCATGTTTCCAATATATTGCTGTGAAGTATTTTTATTTTCGAAACAGCTATTGTAGAGATGGCGGCGTAACGCCATCATACATTGATGAATGGTACTGTATTGCAAATCAAGCGATAATAAACTTGGAGATAATTTCCAATTACCGCAAAAGGGTTGAAATCTGATGCCCCATGCCCTTTTTTCCACACTCAAATAGTCTATTCATCACAAAATTTCCGTTTTCAGTCAACATAGTGCGATAAATTTAATGTATGCTCCCTTATTCAAGCTCTCTTTCATTATGAACCTAATAAGATGTCTTATCGATAATCTCTCTTGCCAGAAGTCACATCCAATGGAGGTGTTTGGCCGTTTAATCTTAACGACAGACCGTTAATGGTTAATCCTACAGATGAATGGTAAAATTTCCAGATAATCGCTCCCATTTGCAAACAGCGGTTAAAGAAATAGATTTAATTTTATTGTATCGTGAAAGCAGGGTTGCATACAGTTCATACTAAATTGGATACTGCACGCAAAGTTAATAAGAGCTCTCGGTCCCGATAGTTTGACGAATGAAATTGCTGAGGTTTTTCAGACACAAATATTAACATTTCCAAGACGGTGCATATACGATAATGGCTTAGAGTATTATTCTTCATAAACAGACGTATATATATATATAATAACATTTTTCAAGACAGCTCATCCTGTCGACCAAACGTAAGTCAAAGTCGCATTGATAAACGTTGTCAAAACTACTTAGAAAATCCAGATACACTTTTGGTTGTACACCTCATTACTAAATAAAAATATCGTAATATTTTCTATAACAAGAAATTACAATCAAATTCCATCAAATGATGCAAGCTGAAACTATTTTTCAATATTAAATGCCAAATCCACTGTGGTCGAGACGGTTCACGAAAGATAGTCGGCCTAATCCGCTGAGCACGTTTTTCCCAATCACCATGCAGTAAGTTTTGATTTAATCTTCCCAGGAAAATTAGCTCTATTTCTGTTTTGTACAAAATTTACGACCTAAGCTTTGACATTTTGATATATGAACAGTCTATAAGAATGTAGAGTTGCGAGGATCTGCTTTATAATTGTAGTAAAAAAGAGCAAATAATGTCTAATTGTTCAGTTTTCTATGCACCTTTAAAAAACTTGACTTTATTTCTTACCATACGTAGCATATGTGTTAATGGAAAGTCCATAAGTTTTGAAATGGAGAAATTACGCGAAAATCAATAGGTATATTCGAGCTTCTCCAGTGTTCCTACAACAGGCATGTGCAACCTACAGATCCGGCCCGCGACCTGGCTTTATCCGCTAATTTATTTTCCTAGCGCGTGACTTTAAATATTGCTTATCCTTCCAACGCCCTGGGGAAAGTTGAACATGCCTGGCCTACACCGTTATGTTCGGCTTGTTTGACGAAAAAAATCAAGAAGACAAGTTCTCTTTGTTTGCCTGACATGTTTGAACGAGATTGCCTTTGCACTCGTATGAGTGATATCATAAACGATTGTACTTCGACATTTTGATATTTTAGTACTTTGCAATAAAGCATAAATAATAATCTTTAATTATTTAGGAAAATAGGGGTCCATGTTTTTGTTTTTGTTTTTCTGGACGTAAGAATCGGCAGCATCCTAGAAGAAAGGCAGTTAAGGTACATTTATGTCTTGAACAGCCATCCATATAATGGATTGCACTGACACGCATGGCAAAAACTATGGGATTTTTCTTCTGATGTTGCAATTTCGTGTAAATACTGGATGCTATTCATCTAATCTTTAGAATTTTATGCAAATATTTGGAGTTGGACTCATTCCGGCAATTGATTAGTTATATTAAACGATATTGTTTAATGCCTAATACTGTTCTGGGGTCCCGTTGGCTTTGATATTTTTAATAGGATCCAGTCTTCCAGCATTTGCTGAAAACTGAAAGGGTTTTTAACTTATTACCACTTAATTGTCAGCACATGATGCTGATGATATATCAGTGTGTGGGCAATTTCTAGTCGGTACAATAACATGTTGGATTCTATAAATAAAACTATTTGAGCTGGTTATACGATAATTACGTTAATAAATTTTATTAATTGAAACTTCTAACTTGTTGAAACTACCCTACTTACTGCTTCAAATCAATTCCAAAAGATAGCTCTCTAAGATAATTATAGAGCAGGTTGACAAAAAAATACATCAGGTTTTGAGACAAGTATGAAACTTGGTAGGAATAGTCTACACCGGCGACTTTAAAAGAAAAATACGTTAGCCACGTAAATGTCCTTCATTTATAAATGGTCACAGCCTAATCACAACTGGCCACCAGAAAAGTTTGCTTTATACTCGAACTGAATTTAATCAAGCTCAGTTATTATTACAAACATTTCATTTTATGATGTCACAATATGACACAATAACTTAGAATGATGGCCTAAGTGATATTTTAGATTGTGTTTGTACTATTGTCCGTATGCAGACTAAAACCAGGCCCTTGATAAAGTTCACAGTAGACCCTATCGCGTCAGAATTGCATCAGAAGTTGTGTATTACTCAACGAAGAGAACATGTGCTATTCTTGGTGCAGTATGCTCCCATTAGTGTTCAAGGGATTGGCACATAGTTGGAAATTCAGTGTAAAAATAATAACAATTCTTTGTATTGTTTTTTTCCCGATGTACCTGTGCTTGCTGCTTGGAATTAAATTGTGCAAATTTCATCGGATTATTACTCATTTGTCAAAGTTATAAATCTGTCCTTCTCACTGAGACGTTTAAAGCAACCTCTGTCGTCAAAAGTGCATGAATTGTGTTTCGAATTTCATTGAAATGAAATCAGAAGACAAAAAAAATATAGAATCAAACTAACACTTTATTCTGTTAGTATTTATGCATAATTACTTCTGCATGTCGTGATCATGACGGAGGACATCCAAAATCATGCTGTTTGAAACATATTAGGAATGTACGTATGTCCTATTTGTTCAACGGATTAGCAAATGGCTGTCCAGGAATTTCGGGTAAAGAAAACAGCGATTGAGGTTCAGAATTTCGAACAATTTTTCTTACTTTTTAACAAGCACTCTCTCTTTCCTTTTGAGAATGAAAACCTAAATGATTTTGTATCTCAAAACTTTTTTAAAAAATATTAAGTAATGTTCGTACATTTCTTGCAACCAAGTGTTCACTTGACAGCGAATGTCGGAAAAGCATGTACATTATTAAATCTCAGTTTGGAGTATGGAATATGGGACGTTCGTAACTTGTAGTAGTAAGAGACAGCTCTCTGTCTCTCTGTCTCTCTCTCTCTCTCTCTCTCTCTCTCTCACGCACACACACACACATAGCCTTTAATGCGATGTCCCTTACACCGATTTCTGTGTAGAGTCGGGGGCCCCTGGTAGCCACGTAGCCTAAGGCGCTCGCTTTTACAGATCACTCACACATCTCACCTCTGTCCGCGTAAGTTCGAGTCTCGGCTTGACCAAGGTGGGTATGTGAGAAAGCTTGCCAGTAGCTTTCCGTGGGTCAGTGGTTCTTCCCAGTGTCTTCCCGCGTTCTTCCTCCGCCTAATATACTGGCCGCCATGTATAGCCTATCATGTGCTAAAATATGGCGCTAAACCCCGAAACAACAGACCAAACCAATCTTTGTAGAGTCAGAAGTCAGTGTATGGTACATCGTATGAAAGTTTATGTTGGTGTCTTTTTCTCCAATGCATTATCATAGTAAGACCGAGGTATCGCTTGTCCGACTTCTACGGCAGCGGCAGCGTCAACAATGTTAGAGTTCTGTGCTAACGTTTAGTGTCAAAGTGTTGGCAGGGTTGATACATCAGTTCCCGGATGCGGATTAGATTTGGTTCCGTGGAACACGTGCTTATGGCAACTACATCCATTTTATCTTATTCTTTACCTTTATCTACGTCATCCATTTTCACAATTTGCTTCACTCTAGAAATTCTTAATATGCCAAAGTGGTAAGTATATTTAGATGCATCTAAATACATTTGCTATGTGTATCTCTTATATAAGAAATTAAATCCCAAAGTTACACATACAAAAATTATGTTTATGGTCTCAACTTCAAAAAACAGATTTTTAAAAAAAAATCGTTTATAACTTTGGGAAAGCCTTGGACTGTTGAGAGCTTTACCTCTTTCCCAATTTTAATAGACTCTGGATTTATGTGGCGTACATTATTTGATGATTTATTATTTTATGAACCCTATTCATTGATAAAAAGCAGGCTTTCTATCGCCGATTATATGGACTGCGTTTGGACCTCATCAAACACAGATAGCTTCAACCCGTCAATCTGTTGTTTAATATTGCATATAAACCTCGTATTTAGCGTGAAGATAATCTCTAATTACCGCAAAATGATCGAAATCTTCCTTATAATCTTTTCCCAATTTCTCACTCTTTGATTCTAATTCTACATTAAATTTCCGTTTGGAGTCAATATAATACGATAGCGGTAATTTGTGCGCATTTTATCTAGTCCTCCTTCTTTTCGGTTGTATTAAGATGACATATTGATTCCCATTCTGTCTGAAGTCATATTTAATCTGAACACAAACCGTTAATCAAAAATCCTTTTTCAATAAGCTTGCAGCATAAAATCAATGGTTCAATTACTATATGATTGTGCTCATTAGGTAACAAAAGAGAAAGAAGTGGATTTAAGTACTTAATATTAAGACAGCAGACTTGCGTGCCGGTCAGTTCTATATTGGATCAGCAATACATCTAACACAATAAGATGAATCCTAATGTCTGGTCTGGACGAAAATGACAGCTTTCTGCAATAAATATAGAGTTTACGAGAAAAGCGGAAGCACTTGCAATAGAATTTCTATAAATATGAATGTCATGAAAGTTTCTAACTAAACCAGATGCTTAAATCCGTGTCTATTACATTATAGTCCGACTAGAGAACCATAAGGGGAATAAAAAATATGTCTTCCTTAATTCTTGAAACATAATAGGTTAAAAACAGTCCCTCATCAAATCTGCGTATATTCATTGTGTTTCTTTGAAAATGTGTTGTACAAAACCCTGGGTATTTGATCTAATGTAAAACAAAATAGCCATATTGGAAATCTTGTCAATAAATATAACAAACATCGAGTAAAGATTGATATGTATTCCTTGATAATGCTGCACCATTCTGTGTTAAACATTTACAATAGAATTCATAAAAGGGTTTAATAAAACATAAAATTTTCATCAGATTCCGTTATTTGCAATAAAGCTCTGACTTTATAAATACACCTTAACTAATATATGCGCCTTTGCATTTAAACCTTGAAATTCTATCCAAAGCCACCCCAGAGAAACACATTACGTCCTTGCAATTCTACCACAGGCACCCCAATGAAGCATATTACGTCCTTGCAATTCTATCCACAGTCACACCAATGAAACACATTACGTCCTTGCAATTCTATTGACAGTCACCCCAATGAAACACATTACTTCCTTGCAATTCTACCACAGCCACCTCTAAGAAATACATTACTTCCTTGAAATTGTTTCCAAAGCCATCCCAATGAAACACATTATTTCGTTACAATTGTATCCAAAGTCATCCCAATGAAACATATTACTTCCTTACAATTGTATCCAAAGTTATCCCAATTAAACAATTACTTCGTTACAGTTCTATCCAAAGCCAGCCCAATGAAGCACGTTACTTCCTTCTTTTAATCCGACACTTCCTAAAATGTCTTGTTTAAAAAAATACGACGACATGAATACTTTAAAATGTAATTGAATCAAGTGATTCTTTTATTCGTGATTAAAATGTTTTATTTTATTTCATATCCATGAGTTGCATTAAGATATGTACTGAAAGTAAACAATTATATGTGACATTAATTGATACTTTCTTCAATGGTCATAAATCTGATACTGGAAGAAGATTAAATTAGTAAACTAAACAAAATGGCATTCGGAAATCTTTCACATTCTATTAATAACTGAATAGCGAGAAAACTATTACTCTAAATGACTATTAAGGTAAAGTAACAAATCCCAGTGTAACATAGTTTCGGTCTGCTAAAGACATACATAATTTAACTATTCAAACATATGCCAAATTCAAGCCAATCTACTCTACGTCAACTCGAATGCTGCCTTGACCAAGCGGGGCCGACAGCCTTTACGTGTCTTTAGGCAAGACACTTTACTCCAATGCCTTTACCCGATATAACTTTTAATGTTGTGATCACTAATCATACTCTCTATTAACATTTGATGGACAGTTAAACACCAATCAAACTCTCTAACAACATTTGATGGACAGTTAAACACCAATCAAACTCTCTATCAACATTAGATCGACATTTAAACACCAATCAAACTCTCTAACAACATTTGATGGACAGTTAAACACCAATCAAACTCTCTAACAACATTTGATAGACCGTTAAACACCAATCAAACTCTCTAACAACATTTGATGGACAGTTAAACACCAATCAAACTCTCTAACAACATTTGATGGACAGTTAAACACCAATCAAACTCTCTAACAACATTTGATGGACAGTTAAACACCAATCAAACTCTCTAACAACATTTGATGGACAGTTAAACACCAATCAATCTCTCTAACAACATTTGATGGACAGTTAAACACCAATCAAGCTCTCTAACAACATTTGATGGACCGTTAAACACCAATCAAACTCTCTAACAACATTTGATGGACAGTTAAACACCAATCAAACTATCTAACAACATTTGATGGACAGTTAAACACCAATCAAACTCTCTATCAACATTTGATAGACAGTTAATCATCAATCAAACTCTCTAAGAACATTTGATGGACCGTTAAACACCAATCAAACTCTCTAAGAACATTTGATGGACCGTTAAACATCAATCAAACTCTCTAAGAACATTTGATGGACCGTTAAACACCAGTCAAACTCTCTATCAACATTTGATGGACCGTTAAACACCAATCAAACTCTCTAACAACAGTTGATGTGCCGTTGAACACCAATCAAACTCTCTAACAACATTTGATTTGCCGCTAAACACCAATCAAACTCTCTAACAACATTAGATCGACATTTAAACACCAATCAAACTCTCTATCAACATTTGATAGACCGTTAAACACCAATCAAACTCTCTAACAACATTTGATGGACAGTTAAACACCAATCAAACTCTCTAACAACATTTGATGGACAGTTAAACACCAATCAAACTCTCTAACAACATTTGATGGACAGTTAAACACCAATCAAACTCTCTAACAACATTTGATGTGCCGTTAAACACCAATCAAACTCTCTAAGAACATTTGATGTGCCGTTAAACACCAATCAAACTCTCTAACAAGATTTGATGGACCGTTAAGCACCAAGCAAACTCTCTAACAACATTTGATAGACAGTTAAACACCAATCAAACTCTCTAATAACATTTGATGGACAGTTAAACACCAATCAAACTCTCTAACAACATTTGATGGACAGTTAAACACCAATCAAACTCTCTAACAACATTTGATGGACAGTTAAACACCAATCAAACTCTCTAACAACATTTGATGGACAGTTAAACACCAATCAAACTCTCTAAGAACATTTGATGTGCCGTTAAACACCAATCAAACTCTCTAACAAGATTTGATGGACCGTTAAGCACCAAGCAAACTCTCTAACAACATTTGATGGACCGTTAAACACCAATCAAACTCTCTAATAACATTTGATGGACCGTTAAACACCAATCAAACTCTCTAACAACATTTGATGGACCGTTAAACACCAATCAAACTCTCTAACAACATTTGATGTGCCGTTAAACACCAATCAAACTCTCTAACAACATTTGATGGACAGTTAAACACCAATCAAACTCTCTAACAACATTTGATGGACAGTTAAACACCAATCAAACTCTCTAACAACATTTGAAGGACAGTTAAACACCAATCAAACTCTCTAACAACATTTGATGGACCGTTAAACACCAATCAAACTCTCTAAGAACATTTGATGTGCCGTTAAACACCAATCAAACTCTCTAACAAGATTTGATGGACCGTTAAACACCAAGCAAACTCTCTAACAACATTTGATAGACAGTTAAACACCAATCAAACTCTCTAATAACATTTGATGGACAGTTAAACACCAATCAAACTCTCTAACAACATTTGATGGACAGTTAAACACCAATCAAACTCTCTAACAACATTTGATGGACAGTTAAACACCAATCAAACTCTCTAACAACATTTGATGGACAGTTAAACACCAATCAAACTCTCTAAGAACATTTGATGTGCCGTTAAACACCAATCAAACTCTCTAACAAGATTTGATGGACCGTTAAGCACCAAGCAAACTCTCTAACAACATTTGATGGACCGTTAAACACCAATCAAACTCTCTAATAACATTTGATGGACCGTTAAACACCAATCAAACTCTCTAACAACATTTGATGGACCGTTAAACACCAATCAAACTCTCTAACAACATTTGATGTGCCGTTAAACACCAATCAAACTCTCTAAGAACATTTGATGGACCGTTAAACACCAATCAAGCTCTCTAACAACATTTGATGGACCGTTGAACACCAATCAAACTCTCTAACAACATTTGATGTGCCGTTAAACACCAATCAAACTCTCCAGCAACACAGACGCTAAGTATGAACAGAATCCATCGAGGTGTTTAAGGAAAATTATAAGCAAATGAAAACTTCAAACCAAACCTTAACGAAAACTTTCCATGTCTGTGACTTTGACACAAAGGTCAAAGAGATCAGAGACTGTGTGATGCAAATTGAACTTTGCTTCATAATCATACATTCCAAGTATGAATGAAATTTATCAAGAGGTTAAAGAATCTAAGAAATGAATAACCATAGGCCAAGGAAAAGCTTCAACTAAAAGCTTTACTCCAATCTTTAATATATGTGACCTTGACCCCTATTGTTAAATGGGTAAGTGAGTGTGTTTGAGAATAAATAATATCGGATTCTATCCAGGCGTTAAGAAAATATATTCAAATCACAAACATTAATTAAAGGCTTAAAACTGTTGGCGTGGCCGTCGGAAAAAGTGACCACAATGTCTTGCTTCTTCCACTAACGTGGGTTCTGCAATAAAAACGAAAGAGTAAATGTATATATAGAAGAATATAAAAAGATGATAATAAAACAAAGTAATAGATTATAGAAACTGTCCGGTATGGGATCTGAACTACCGTACATCATTAAGAATCTCGCCGACAGATTCTCAGCGACACATAAAGAGATGTTTCGTTTTTAAATGTTTGGTTGTAAAATAAAACACACATTTCTTGTTCACGTTATTGTATGATTCTGAATTCCAGACAATACATGTGTTTGGACTCACCCGTGCTTGTAAACATTCGGTCAGTAGATCTTTAAATATTCATCGATAGTTGGCACGTTCAGGAACTCAAATATTAATAAGTCCACTTATAATTAGGGTTAATGGGTAGACCTACTAGATTCCTTACATAACCCATGTTTGCATGGTACGGTCATAGAAAATAATGTGAATAAACAATACACTTAAAACTAGGTACAATTTAATTTGCCATCAAGTTGAACCAATGGTTTTTATTTGGTTTAGCCAACCTGTAGACCCCTTTCCTCTTGACATGAACTCGTCTATGTTTTTTTAACTTTGGCCATAATAGCGCGATCCGACAACTCATACAGGGCGAGGTCAAAGATTAAGTTGATGAGTCTACTGTGTGCGTCCAGACTCCTCCGTCATAAAACTTTACACATAATTTTGAGTAATAAACGTTACTCCAGACTTGTAAATCTTACTCAGTATTTTGAGTAATAAATGTTACTCCAGACTTGGAAATCTTCCTCTAAATGTATAAATGTCGCGTTCTGATCTGTGAAAATATTTTTAGCAAGATTTTGGGTCAAGTTATTTGGAGTGTCTTCCTATTTGATGATATATAAGTAGTTATATGCACAAACTAGGGGTCAAAAGAGGCACTTGGGGGTCATACGGGAAATTAACATTGAGAGTTTTGGGATAATACGGGAAATTAACATGGAGAGGCACTTGGGGTTCAAAAAGGTTTATAGCGTCAAAAGGGTTTATAGGGCAAAATAATTATAGGGTCAAAAGTGTCTATAGGGTCAAAAGGATTTATACAGTCAAAAATGTTTAAAGGGACAAAAGGGAATGCTAATGTTAATAGTATCCAACACCCAACACTATACTATCCAACACGCCGTGTGTAATGACCAATACCCTGTCATCTAATATCCAACAACAACACTATGCAATCAACACGCCTTGTGTAGTGATCAATACCCCGTCATCTGTGGAAAGGTGTTTACCCCCATTTGTTTCAAATTGACTCTTCCTTGCGCGTAAACCCTATGCTATCATATCCTGTGCGCAGCGAACGTGCATGGATAAACGCATTGTTCCACAGAGGGGTTTAAAGTCCATTGATACCTGCGTATCACATCTATTCATCATGCAACATTTATGAGTACTGTACTTTTAAAATCTGAGAGTCTCGTTGATGTTAGCACATTCAAGGAGACAATTTACCCGATCATCCATAATATATAGCAATTGCCTATTTAGCGTGTCTATCACTGCAGTATATAAGTAGTTATATGAGCGAACTGGGGGTCAAAAGAGGCACTTGAGGGTCATACAGGACATTAACATGGAGAGGCACTTGGGGATTAAACGAGAAATTAACATGGATAGGCACTTGGGGATCATACGGGAAATAAACATGGAGAGGGGTCAAAAGGGTTTATAGGGTCAAAAGTGTTTAGAGGATCAAAAGGGTAATTGGGACAAAAGGGAATGGTAATGTTAATAGTATCCAAAATCCCACATATACTATCCAACACGCCGTGTGTAGTGACCAATACCCTGTCATCTACTATCCAACACCCCACACAATACCATCAACATGCCATGGGTGTTACCAATACCCCGTCATCTACCATCCAACAGCCCACACTATACTATCCAACACGCTGAGTGTAGTGCCCGATACCCCGTCATCTATACATTCAACACGCCGTGTATGGTGACCAATACCTCGTCATCTACTATCCAAAACCCCACACTATACCATCAATACGCCATTTGTAGAGACCAATACCCCGTCATCTACTATCCAACACACACATTATACTATCAGCATCCCATGTGTAGTGACCAATACCCCGTCATCTACTATCCAATACCCCACACTATACCATCAACACGATATGTGTTGCGACCAATACCCCGTCATCTATACTATCCAACACCCGTGTATATTGATCAATATCCCGTCATCTACTAACCAAAACCGAACATATACTATCCAACATGCCGTGTGTAGTGACTTTCTGCCTAGTGGCTATATCTATATAGCCTACATTTATATATAAAGCATATCCTATACCTCAGATCATGTTGGAGGTATCAGTAAATTTGCATATATTGTACCTATGTTATAAATAGCTTTAATCAAGGAAACCAGCTCATAATAACACTAAAATGGCTGTGACTAAAAATTGTACTAAACTTCGGGAACTGTCATGGACTTTAGAGTAGACTAGAAAAAATCGGGAACATTAGATATTATAATGACCTAGACTAAAAGTAGTACTAAACTTCCGAACTGTCACGAATTTTTTTTAAATTTTGCCAAGACCAAAAGTAGCACTAAAATTCCGAAATTGTATCGGACATTAGCGGCGACTGAAAATAATCCGGAAAAAATTTTAAAAGAATTGACTAAGACTAAAAGTAGTACTAAAATTCCGAAACTCGTAAGGACTTTAGCGGAGACTGAAAAAATGTACTTAAAGAATTTAAAATATGGTCGAGGCGAAATTAATAATTAAGTTCCTCAATTAATACAGAATTTAGCGGTGATTAAAAAAAGCAATTTCCCAAAATATAAAAATTATAAAAATAATGTTTACAAATTGTCGACAAATTTAAGTGAGAAATTTACAAATTTACAGTTTCTTACTAAAAACAAATACGGCATTTAGCGAACACTGAACAATGTCCCGACAAATTTAAAATTGCTATTTTTTTTTACAAATTGTGAAAATAAAATTAAAATTTTAATAAATGTTTTACAAAATTGTGAAAGCATTGTGTATACAAAACTAAAATTTTCACTCTGTTTGCAGTGATCAACACCACACACTTACTGACCAACGAAAAAGGTAGAGTGACCAACACCCATTCATCTACTATCCAACACCCTAAATTTACTATCCAATACCCAAAACTTACTATCCAACACCCACTTTTTCATTACTATCCAACATCCTCTTTTTAATTACTATCCAACACACACCCTACTGTCCAACACCCACTTTTTGATTACTATCCAACACGCTGTGGGAGTGGGAAAGACACTATACTTACTAACCAACGAAAAGGGTAGGAGTGCTTTACACACATACTCCCGTACACACAAAGCTACTATCACATAAAAGTAGCAGGATGTAAAAGAAGGGGATGAAATAGACACACACTATCATACACAAGCAAAGGTTGATGGCAAGACTGGTGGTTATCTAAATAACCTACATGCATCTTGTTACAGCTATGTATATAAACTACATGCATCTTGTTACAGCTATCTAAATAACCTACATGCATCTTGTTACAGCTATCTAAATAACTTACATGCATCTTGTTACGGCTATCTATGTAAACTACATGCAACTTGTTACAGCTATCTAAAGAAATTACTGGATCCAGAGTTATATGATAACTCCAAGAATATTCAGAAATATATCAAATGTAGGCAACAAGACACCACGAGCGTAGAAACTTTAAAATCAAATTACGGAGCGTCAGGAACGGCTCAGGACAAAGCACATATACCGAATGAACAATTCACATCTGTTTTTACAATGGAGAATACACATGATATCCCAAGTAAAGTTGAATCTCCATATGAATATATGCCAAAGATCCATATTTCTAGCAGTGGAGTTAAAAAATACATTAGAAGATTAATTCCCCAAAAGGCAAGTGGTCCAGATAGGATACCAATATTAGTCCTGTGACGGAGGACAAAATATCACCAGTCCTTGCATATATCTACCAGCAGTCTCTTTACACTTCCGAGGTACCATCCTACTGGAAAAATGCTAACATTGTGCATATCTCAAGAAAGGAGATAGATCCAAACCAGTAAACTATCGCCCCGTATCACTAACTGTTGTTGCATCTCAAATTTTGGAATACATCATAGTGTCCCAGTCAACGACAACATCCTGCATGAAAACCAGAATGGATTCAGAGCCAAAAGGTCCCGAGAAACAAAACTCCTCATGATCACTGATGACATTGACAGGAAAATGAACAAAGGCAATCAAGTCGATATGGCAATATTATATTTCTCCTAAGCCTTTGACAAAGTACCGCAAAAGAGATTTTCACACAAGTTATGATATTATTGAGTCACAGGAGACTCTTAGTGGTGGATTGATTAATTCCTACAATGCCTAAAGCAACAGATCGTACTGGATTGCGCCGCATCTACAAATCTCTCAAGTATCATCTGGCATTCCACAGAAGACAGTACTTGGTCTAGCTCTGTTCTTGATCTACAAAAATGACATTGCCGACAACCTATATGCAACTGCCCACCTCTTGCTGAAGCATGCATAATGTATCAACAGATCCACAACTACAATGATCACTTGCTTCTACAGAAAGATCTCAACATGTTGCTTACACTGTGTCACACATGGCAGATGGAGGTTACCATCAAGAAATGTGCCATTATTGCTTACACTGTGTCACACATGGCAGATGGAGGTTACCATCAAGAAATGTGCCATTATTGCTTACACTGTGTCACACATGGCAGATGGAGGTTACCATCAAGAAATGTGCCATTATTGCTTACACTGTGTCACACATGGCAGATGGAGGTTACCATCAAGAAATGTGCCATTATTCAGGTCTCTAGTACATCATCCAAGCAGCAGTTTACCAACACAAAGGAAGAACAAGTTGTTGATGTTGTACAGCACCATCCATACCTTGAAGTAGAACTGAGTGAGAAATTTAAGTACAAACTACATATTAAGAACATCACAACAAATCTTCAATCGTGATTGGATGTCTTAAACGTAATTTAAGGAATTGTCCATACAAAGTCAAACAGATTGTCTACTTCAGCTTAGTAAGATCAAAGCTGGAATATGCATCCACTATCTGGAACTCTTAATACAAGACCCTGATTAAGTAGGTTGAACAGATCAAAAGAATGCAACCCGTGTTGTATTAAATAAGCCATACAACGTGTACCATCCTAATAGTGCTTACGCATGCTTAACACCTTGCAATGGCAATCGTTAGAACAACGGTTTGTCTACGCAGACCTGGCCCTATTATATAATTCCATCGATATCTTAGTAGCGGTATCATGCATCTACCACCTGACACCAATATCAGTAAGATCTACAAGATACAGCCACTCACAGTAGCGGTACCATGAATCTACTACCCTACACCAATATCAGTAAGATCCACAAGATACAGCCACTCCCAGTAACAGTATCATGCATCTACCACCCTACACCAATATCAGTAAAATCTACAGATACAGCCACTCACAGTAGCGGTGCCATGCATCTATCACCCTACTCCAATATCAGTAAGATCTATAAGATACAGCCACTCACAGTAGCGGCACCTTGCATCTATAACCCTACACCAATATCAGTGAGATCTACAGATATAGCCACTCACAGTAGCGGTACCATGCATCTACCACCTGACACCAATATTAGTAAGATCTACAGATACACCCACTCACAGTAGCGGTACCATGCATCTATCACCTGACACCAATATCAGTAAAATCTACAGAGACAGCCACTCACAGTAGCAGTACCATGCATCTTCCACCCTACACCAATATCAGTAAGATCTACAAGATACAGCCACTCACAGTAATGTATCATTTTCCCGTGCAGTCATCGTTTACCAGCATTCATATTTTTTTCTGACAGTTGCTCATTGGAACCAACTTCCTGAAAGTGCAGTGACAAGTCCCAGCCTGGATGCCTTCAAATGTGCTATCCAGCACATACCATTTAAATAGATGCCAGAATTAAATTATTTTACATTTTTATACATGTGTGTGTATGTGTGTGTTTCTTCTCTAATTTGTTCCCCTTTCATACAGTCGCAATGCTATCCATCAGTAGTTGATGCCTGTCAAACGGATCTATACTGAGCAATGAAGTTCACGTTGAAGTTGAAGTCGAAGTTGAAACTAGGTGAGAAATGATTTGATTAGGTTTCACTGCTGAGGGTTTTATAGCCTATATTATCATACGTAGCGGAAGCAAACATTGTATCAGGAGTTACTTAACAATGTGCCGCCCGTGGTGTTCTTATTCCAGTTAGTAATAATCATGTAGTTTATGCAAACAGTAGATCCAAAGTAACTCAACAATGTGTCAACGATTAAAAGTTTATTTTTATTTTAATAATAATTATAAGGCTCGTGTAAACAGTACGTCAACATTTACTCAATGAGTTGTTCACTCTGCTTTGGTGTAGTCGAGCAAAAACTGGTTCAGAGATATTTACTAAAGTCAAATGTTACTGAACGTGTTACCACGTTTTTTAATTATTTTGCAAAACGTAGTAGATCATTTAGCACATAAGATCCTTACCAGAGAGTTTTCGACGCGGGTCGTCACATAACACCTAGCTCAAAAAGATATCTAGGTTAGAAAGCACTAATCATCTTGTCAGCAGTAAGCATTTCTTTTTTATATTTAGTAAGCTATTGTCATGAAAAGTAAATAACGGTTGTAATGACCTACTTTTCTTGCTAAAGTATTTATGCCAAGTTTTTGGATTATGTACCGGCGAAGCAGGCGAGACATAGCATCTATGGAAGTTCCCGTTGGTTCATTTGATGCACATACCTTCTCACTTTTTTATAGCGTGAAAGAAGAGAAAGATGTTTAATTTGGATTGATTTAATGAATAAGAAACACAGTTACAACTCTGTTTCACGCAATATTGAACTCGAGGACACACACTCATGCTATTCTTGTTCAATCACAATTTAATGGTGACGTTATAGGTCAGATGGAATTGTCGATTTAGAAGCAATTGGAAAATGTAGATTCTGCGAGATTTTGTATTTAATCTATATTTCTTTTACCTGTATTCACATACCTGTATTTTTTATAACCTACCACGTCGGGTATTTTTTTAATCTGATCATGCGTTTCATATGTCAAATCAAGGACAAAGGAATTCTGTGCACGCCCCACTGCTCGTGTTAGACTCATCCACCTAACCGTTAGCCTCAGAAAAAGAAACAAAATCATGTACGAATGCACATCGGGTAAGATATATTGAGCATAACGTTGCAAAGGACGATTCCATAGTGTACCAGTGCTAGGGGAATCAGATGACAGTTCTGAATAAAAACGCCCACTGTTTTCTATGAAATAGGCAAATAATAATAATAATAATAATAATAATAAAATTGTTTATTTTTGGTAGATTTAGAAATAACGTGTTGTATCTGGAATTTCACACATACAATACAGTGCAATGTATCTGGAATTTCACACATGTAATACTGTCCAGTGTATCTGCGTAGCTAAGAGTTTTTTCCTTACCTGGCCAAAGTAATTATGATCACTGGATAAATCAAAGTACGATATGTTGGAAGACTCTCTTTTGTTCGTGTATTGGCCCTAATTTTAGTTGATGATATTCAAAATAAAAATTTGAACACATCAAATTTGTAGTGCCCCCACTCCCCGCCGCCCACTCCACATATCCACTCCAGTACAGTCAAACTTGTGAAGTGTCCAATGCATCTGCGCAGGCCCTATGACATTCATATTTTTGTTGAGAAGGATGTCCAAAGAGCAGATAGAATAATTATTTGAAGTAAATTATTATATTTGTTTTATATCACGCATTTTGTTTTAAAACAGCTGTTTTTGCACGATTTAGTCGATCATCCCGAAACCCTTAACTACGCACGTAAAGAAAGCGGAACAGGACATGGCAGAATCTATAAAGATATAAATTCATGTCCGGTACACTGTTTTCTTTACATCCTGCGTTCTGGGTTCACCATTCTCCTATTAAAAGTCAACATTTTGTCTTGAAGTTAGCTAATACAGACAGTTTTGTATTGTCGAAAACACTATTCTATTTACATTGTCATTGCCGAGTACAGCATTATCTTGTTAAAACCAACCTGTCTTGTATAAAGCCGAGAACAGTCCATTAAGGAAGTACTTTTCTACTTTTAGAAATAAAACAGTCTAAAATACCCATATCTAATGAATACAATTTAATAAAAATGAAGACGCCCTCTCTGGAGTACTCTAATTCTAGTAGGGTTTACAACTCTATAGGTAATGCAAAATCTAGGTAAGAAATTATTAACAATTATGTCACCCTGAGTAGGTGTGGTAATTTCTGACCTTGTTCTTGCCATAGCCACGTGAGTGTGAGACTAATACAACTACCATTCAATGTGGGTAAGGTGTGGTGGTGAGGAGAGGGCTGTTCGATTTAAATTTTCATTCCAGCCATCGAAATATTTCGTTAATGCCTTATTTTTTTATTTTAATTTTCAGATAGGCTGACAAGTAGAGTGAAGTATTTTTATTTTACCAAATAAAGCGGAGGAAGGGGGAGAGAGGGACAGATCAGACAAGTCATGTTTGGAGACCCTGCAGCATAGAAATTTGAAGACTTGAAGGGAGATATTATTGAAAGAATATTTTACGAGAGGAGTTATCTTTATAAGACAAAAAAGATGACTAGTTCAAAGTTGAGAACGTATGAAAACTATATAAAAAAAGAATTGTAAAAATATGTGCAGGTAAATTAGAAAGGATAAGATGAATCTTATAATAATTGAAACCAAAAGAAAATAGTGTGGTACTTATATAACATAGTCAGATTAAAAATAAAGTTGTACTTATATAACATAGTCAGATTAAAAATAGTGTGGTACTTATATAACATAGTCAGATTAAAAATAGTGTGGTACTTATATAACATAGTCAGATTAAAAATAGTGTTGTACTTATATAACATAGTCAGATTAAAAATAGTGTGGTACTTATATAACATAGTCAGATTAAAAATAGTGTGGTACTTATATAACATAGTCAGATTAAAAATAGTGTGGTACTTATATAACAGAGTCAGATTAAAAATAGTATTGTACTTATATAACATAGTCAGATTAAAAATAGTGTGGTACTTATATAACATAGTCAGATTAAAAATAGTGTGGTACTTATATAACAGAGTCAGATTACAAATAGTGTGGTACTTATATAACATAGTCAGATTAAAAATAGTGTGGTACTTATATAACATAGTCAGATTAAAAATAGTGTGGTACTTATATAACATAGTCAGATTAAAAATAGTGTGGTACTTATATAACATAGTCAGATTAAAAATAGTGTGGTACTTATATAACATAGTCAGATTTAAAATAGTGTGGTACTTATATAACATAGTCAGATTTAAAATAGTGTGGTACTTATATAACATAGTCAGATTTAAAATAGTGTGGTACTTATATAACATAGTCAGATTCAAATGTACAAAATTTATATGATATAAATCGAATCAATTACATGTTTCATATATGGTGCAAGCAACCCTATTAATCAAGTGGAACATCGAAATACAAACTACAAACGATTTTAAACATTTTACAAATATAATGAAATCTAACTGGTATTATAGCCGAGGACGTCACAAAATCAGAGAATACAATCGAAAAGTAGTTTTTTGTGAATAAGGAAAATAAAGATTTGGGCTCAGTTAAAGTCCACCTAGGTTTATCGAGTAAACTTGCAATGACAGAAAAGAGTATTTCTTTTGTTTACGTTTTGTATATTCGTATCACAGGATATTATCTATAAACATAATGAGCACAAATAAAATTGAAATTAAGTTTAAAATATGATTGATATATCAAATGCAAAATTTTGACGAGAAGTTAGTCAAGATACACATTGGGTTTTTGAGAAGCAAAAAAAAAAAATAATAATTCTGCATATTGACAGATTAATACCAATAAGAGGAAATTCATGTATAGATTCACCAGACTAGATAAAAGATACAAACAAATGCCTTAATGTACAAAATAAAAAATACAAACAAATGCCTTAATGTACAAAATAAAAGATACAAACAAATGCCTTAATGTACAAAATAAAAGACAACAAATATGTTTATGTAATAGAATTTATTACAAACCAAAAAAGAGATCATCTGTATAGACCATTTAAATAGAATCTAGATCAATATAAACATTGACTTAATAAAGGTTCAATAAATATACAAGATATAAAAAACTGAATCTAATATTTATGTTAATGCGTACTAAATAATGGAACAACTTAGAATTACAGGAATAGAAAGAGATAGTCATGTAGATACGTTAACTGTATTTGATAAAGACAATTATCATTATTGTGGAATAAGGATTTATCAAAATTGGTTTCATCTCATGTAAACAAAGGACACGATAAATATACTTTTGCCAGAAAAGTCTGATTTATTTTTTATTCTGAATTAAAATGACACGAACGCAAGCATTATGTAACCAAAAAGCTAACACACTAGACATAGTGCAAAGGGTTATGTCGTTAAATTTAAAGACTACCAACAGCAGCTAAAGGTCAAGTTTGTTCTATACTGTGATGATGAAGTATTATTGAGTCCATAAGTAACTGGAAAGAAAACTAAAATACATCATGGGCAATAAAAATAACAAAACACATACGATCATAATTTTGCCTTTACCGTAAATCAATAAATTAGTTAAATATGATTCAGATCAAGAAGTATCAATATTACCAAATAATGATGAAAACTATATTTCGTTTTGTGAAGATTTTATAGTTGATAGATTAAAAAAAGACGATAAAGAAGTTGTTTTTCTTTTGTAAAATGAACAATAACATTTTTAGATATCTATCTTTATGAGTCAATCCTTAGAACAATTTGCTAAAAATAAAAACGATGATAAATTCACAGAAACCATTAAATGTTTTGAGGAAATCTCGCCAAAATATTTGAGAAAATATATTTATCCGCACGAATACATGGATTCCCTTAAAAGGTTTAATGAAACTAAATTTCCACCAATTGAGAAATTGTATTCAAGCCTTAGTGGATCAGGAATATCAAATCGAGTTCTCTTGTTGATCTTAATACGTAAAGAAAGATACTTTAATGCTATGTGACGTTTTTTAAGAATTCCGATCTGTATGCCTAATTAACTACATACTAGACGCAACACATTTTTTTAGTGCGCCTGAATTAGCACATGATGATAATTTTGAAAATTAGGAAGGTAAAATTAGAATTGATCACAGATTATGATATTTTTTTAATGATTCATTCTGTAATTAGAGGAGGAATAAGTATGATACCAAATAGATATACTAAAAAAATCATGACCATAATGTAACGTGGAAGCCTACTGACGGGAACATTGAAACAAGTGAGATAAGCAAATCTAGCAAAGACAGAAGCAAAACAGAGCAACGACAGCAAGTTCTGAAGGATGGAGTATACGATACATCAAGGTCATTGTCATTCATTATGTACCTTACCTCAACAATTTGTATGACTGGGCCATGTGCCAGACCATGCGTGTTAAAAGCTTTAAATGGGGAACAAAGCACAAATAAAAGTAATCGACGAAGATTTAATGTCTTGAAAAGATGATGAACGTTTTGTGAAATTCTTGAAGTGATTTAGAAGGACCAATGCAGTTGCACAACTATTTTAATGACTATACTTTAGCAGCTGAAAATCTAGACCGTCATGGATCTGATTTTTTCTTCAATGCAGACGACATTTATAGAGGATAAAAGGGTGCAAAACCTTCAGTAGCTACTTTACTGTGCAAGTTAAAAAACCAAAGAGAGATCAATTATCCACTATAGTAATTTAAAATTGTATGTTAAGTTACCAAGTTAGGATTGAAACTAGAAAAGACACATGGAGCAGTTTTAGTTAAAATGATACATAGAACTGAATACATCTTTGAGACAAAAAACAACCAATGACTTTGAAAAAGATGTATTTAAACTTACGAGCATTGCTGTCTCCGGAAAAAATGCGAAATTTTAAAAAGAGAACGATTGCAAAAATATGTACTGACGAAAAGAGATATCTTAAACTTCAAAAGTATATTTCATTTGCAAGGAAAACAATAATTGATAAAGGTGTGGTATTAGTTAGCTAAAGAACAAGAAACAAATAGAACTAGGCCCATTTGTGGTGATTGTACAGTATTTGAAGTAGGTAAGCTGCTTATGTATGACTTCTACTACCACAAGCTAAAAAATAAATATGGTGATAAAATGAAACTTTGAATGACTGATAGAGATTCATGGTGTATTAATGTTAAAACAGATAACTTTTGCCATGACATGAAAGAAAATATTCAGTTTCACGACACAGGTGACTACAAAAAAGATAATATGTTTGGTGTTCATGGGATGAATAAAAAGATACCAGGACCTTATAAAGCTGGAAAAAGATACCAGGACGTTATTAGTATTTCAATAAAAGAATTTGAGGCCTTAGAAGTAAGTTACATTCTTTCAGAACTTAATCGATTTAAGGAAAGCATGTCAGGGTATAAAATAATAATCAGTAATTTAAAAGAATCTAAAATTAGACAAGTGCACAGAATAAAATGAAACAAGTTTTATATTATGTTCTTTATAATGCAAACTTTAAGGCAAAGCCGGCTTACGTGAAAGAAACAAACTAGCAAGGGCATAAGCATGAAGGAAAAACCTGCTTGCATAAGAGAAGCGAACATGTTCTGAAGCTTTAAAGTTCTACAGGTTTAGTGATATTAAAACCGAATAGGTTTTCGTTTTACCGTGTTGTTCTGAATACTTACCTGAGCATCAGTAGCAACATACATATATATATCTTTTGTGTGTATTTCCGTTTCTTTTTCCATTTCTATTTATCTGCAGGTGTATTCCTTTTTGAGTACTAGCTAATTTATGCCTGTTTCATGCAATATATTATCATGTGTGCCTTTAAATCAAGCCATAAACAATAGTCACAAGAAGAAAAAAAATGTTAATACTAATATTACTGAGTTCAGTGTGCGCGTTCTTTTGATTTTGTGTATTTGAACATAAGATATATTTTGTTGCTTCTGTGAATTGTTGTTTCATTTTATAATAAAACATGTTTTGGTAATCCTGCTACAATAGGCATTACTTTTTCTATTGCTGAATTGAAATACTTTCAAGATCAGTTTCTCAGTCTTTTTTACACACTATCGAGACTCCTTTTTGAACTAATTCTTGCTGAATCAAATGTGCTAAAGCTGTGTTGGAGCAGTGCAAATAGTCAATTTAAAGATAGTATCAATGAAATCAGACGTTGTGAAGTATGACAGAGATAGAGGACATACAAATATGCATCGGTAATGTAAAAGATGCAACTGAACAAGCTAAATTCCAACAACTTTTGCAAAATAGCTAAAGCATCAGATATAAATTATTTGGACATTGAACAGATATAAATTAGTCGCACATTAAACTGATATTAATTAGTTGCACATTAAACAGATATGAATTAGTTGCACATTTAACAGATATCAATTAGTTGCACATTAAACAGATATAAATTAGTTGCACATTAAACAGATATCAATTAGTTGCACATTAAACATATATAAATTAGTTGCACATTAAACAAATATCAATTAGTTGCACATTAAACAGATATGAATTAGTTGCACATTTAACAGATATCAATTAGTTGCACATTAAACAGATATAAATTAGTCGCACATTAAACAAATATCAATTAGTTGCACATTAAACAGATATAAATTAGTTGCACATTTAACAGATATCAATTAGTTGCACATTAAACAGATATGAATTAGTTGCACATTAAACATATATAAATTAGTTGCACATTAAACAAATATCAATTAGTTGCACATTTAACAGATATTAATTAGTTGCACATTTAACATATATGAATTAGTTGCACATTAAACAGATATAGAAAATAACGTTACAGAAAATATTAATAACATAGGGTCTAAAGTTAGAGAAAACCTACCATTAGGTCGAAGGTTAAAGCAAGTGCGTAAAGAAAAAGTGTAACAATTGCAACTGTATTTTGATATGATAACAATAACTCTTGGTCTAACCATAGCATTTTTTAAAAAATGTTTAACAGGAGGAAGAGGTTGTGGTAGTGGTGAACATAGTAGTGATTCATTCATTGATAAATTTAAAAAAGCGGCATAAACAATATTGCAGACTATTTGTTTCAGTTACAACAGAAGTATTGACTGGTATCATTGGTAGTGTAATATACTAGTTTTTACATTAGGTGGAAAGGTTATATCTTTATTGGCTAATAGTGCCGTTTTGTTAATTCTTGCATTAATTAGCTTGTTCTTTGCTATTGTCCTAAAATATTTAGTTTTGGTAACAGAAAGACTAAAAGAGAAAATAGGCTCCGAGAAGAGTAAAACACTCATAATTTAATTTGCTAGTTGATAACCTATTAAATATTAAGCTTATCTATTAACTACTGAGTTAATCTACTTAAATAATGTAAATTACGCCAGCTCCTACAAACATAGACAGAATTATTAACACTAGCTTTTTTTTTTCATGATCTATATATTTTAAGTCCTGAGGTATATTAGTTGTGGTTATAGGTGTCTTGATTGTAGATCTTATATTTGGGACTGTGGATACTGCCTTTGTGATTGTAAGTCCTGTCGTTGTAATTGTAAGTCTTATATTTGGGACTGTGGGTACTGTCTTTGTGAGTGTAGGTCCTATCCTTGTAATTGTAAGTCTTATATTTGGGACTGTGTGTACTGTTTTGTGATCGTAGATCCTGTCATTGTAATTGTAAATCTTATATTTGGGACTGTGGGTACCGCCTTTGTGATTGTAGGTCCTGTCATTGTAATTGTAAGTCTTATATTTGGGACTGTGGGTACCGCCTTTGTGATTGAAGTAATGTCGTTGTAATTGTAAGTCTTATATTTGGGACTGTGGGTATTGCCTTTGTGATTGTAGGTCATGTCGTTATAATTATAGGTCTTACATTTGGGACTGTGGGTCCTGTATTTGTGATTGTAGGTCCTGACGTCCTGATTACAGGACTTTCACAATTTGTATCCTTCTTATCTACATAATTCTTACTAACATTATCTTCTCTTACCTCAGTTACTTTGTAATCTATATTTTGACGAATGCTTGCAGGCTTTTTATCAGCTGCTGGCATTATATTTTTGATCACGTCGGTATTTATAGAAGTATATATTTATAAATTACATGCATCTGATGACTTTGTAAATTTTTATTATAGACTACCATGCTACATATTTTCATCACCCTATCACTGGGTAACAAGAATATATCATCACTAACAGACATATTGCTGAAATCGTATTGTAATATTTTCATCTGAGTCATAACTTTGTTTGCCTAAAAGTACTTTCTCAAACAATTTTTTTACAGTGTCTTGACAAGCTTAATGTGCACTGCTTGTTAGTTTTTTTTAATCTAAGGTCCATTATCTATTTATCTCAATTTTATCACTGCTGAATGTACTGACTTAAATGTTATTGGCTCTACCATATCTATATGAAACATAAAGTACAAAAAGTTATTATTCTGACATGACATTATCATTTGACGGCAAAGCCTACTTATAAATGTTTTCATTTCAAATTACTGACTTTATCTGGGTATAATTACTGGAGGATATCGGGTCATATGTCAGGCTGGAGAAAAAGTTCTTCAGAAAAACTGGAAACTAATGAATGCCTACACACAAGATTTTAGATTTTGGGTATTATGTTATCGTTGGGGGTGGGTTGGTTATGTTTTGTTTTGTTTTTTATTCTCTTTTAAATCGGAGCGTTGGTGGCTGAATGTTTTGTTTGTTTTGTTTTTTTTATTCATTGAGGGATGGATGCCTGGGTGTTTTGTAAAAAAAAATACGTTTTGTGGTCTAGTGGGTTGATTTTTTTTAACTTTTGAGGTTTGGTGGTTGAGGTTTTTCAATTTATGAGGGTTCTTTGTTATTTTCTAATCTGGGGGTTAGTGGCCAAGGGTTTGGTTTTACAAACTGAGTGTTGGTGCCAGGTGTTGTTCCTTTTGTTTGTTTATTTTTTTTAATTTTGAGATTTGGTAGCCTAATCGTTTTTCAAGAGAAAATTATTTTCATCGTGTGTTGGACAGAGTTCTGGTGTTTGAAAACATTAAAAGAAATAGGTGGATTTGTCCAAAAAAATTGGAGAATAGGAGGGTGGATGACCGAGGATGTTTTAAAATGATAAAAAGAGATAGGATGGTGGGTATCCCTGGATGCACGATACCTAAGCTACCCAAATCCATTTGGGTCTCCGTTTTGGATATCCGTATAGATACATATCGAATATGAATTCAAAATGCATGCAATGCGAATGACAATTCTTGGATATCAATGAATTTTAATTAATTTTGAACGTTTGACACACCACACTCGATGGAGCGAGTACAATATTTTTCACGCATCCGCAGTCTGGGGTGGTTTCTAGAGTTTAATCCATTTTCACCGTTCAGTTATCGCGATTTACAACGTAAACATTACTTTTTTTTTAAAATTTTAACATGAACTGGAAATATATACATTAAAAGGTTCATCAAAAATCGTTTCTGAAATATATTTTCATCTCTCTCTCTCTCTCTCTCTCTCTCTCTCTCTCTCTCTCTCTCTCTCTCTCTCTCTCTCTCTCTCTCTCTTAACAAACAATAAGGAGCATTCATCTGTGGTATATGCACGTGCTCACTTATACATCACCGGTAACCTCAGTCATTGGGAATGACTTTTAATGTGCAAGACTAGCATGTGGTCATTACTCAGTGTGTGCACGAACGAGAGCAGTCTCCTGATTAATTTTCCAATTTATTTGGATATTCATCACCGAATTATTCCGAATTTTTGGGAGTATCTTACTGCTAATGTTATCCTTATGCTTAGGAAGTATGTGTTCTGAATAAATTCGTGACAATTGTAAAATGCTTTCATAAAGGGGTATTCGCTGCCTATGATGGAATTAAACTTGCTGCATGCTGCCCCCAAACTTTTGGTAATTGTAAATGGGGCTTAAAATTTGGAATACCCAGAGAGGTACGGTAACTCTTTCTTCATATGTAAAATGTACAATGAAATAATCAATACACTGATTAGAATTCAAGGAAACAAAAAGTTTGCACTCATCTGTAAATCCCCTTTCCTCTGTGGAAGTAGGATGATTTTTAGAAATGTCTTGCAAAGAAATTGTATATTCATTACTTAAGCAAACGATGAAAGGGATATATTCTTTTTTGATTTGACAGAAACGGGTCAGTCCATGTTTTATATCAATATGTGTAATCGACCTTATCCAAGCAAGAGAGTGTGTAAATGTATGACATTTTGTACGATAAACAAGAGAGTGTGTAAATGTATGACATTTTTGTACGATAAACATAACTTATAATGCATAGTAAGGAGTGATTACTTCTCGTTTGATGCTATGATGCTTCACTAATATGTGCTGCAGTCATCCATTTCAACCTTGGAATTTATGATGCAAAGAATTATAGCCGAAAACACATTAATTCTTGCCATGTCTGATGCGATTGTTTGATGCCTAAGTCTGACCTGAGATAGCTTTGGCTTTTATATTCTTAATGGGACCCAACCTTCCTGCACTTGTACGAAAGCTTCAGTGGGTTATCTAATCGTTTATGTAATTACCACTTAATTTCCTACACACTGGTGCTGAGGATTTTCAAATGTGAAAATTATTTCTTGGGTAAAATCAAATTAAAAGTCCATTAACTGTTCATTTCTAGCTTGTTACGACAATTATATAAGTGGATTCTTGTTGTGTATGTACCAATAGCAAATGAATTTGATTAAGCTAAACCTCTTGAATCTACTTCCTAACGATCCTCCTTACTACTTCAAAGCCATTTCATATCATGCCAAAACCATATAACAGTATCTTAATAGATCTTTTAGAATCGTTCCTCTAATCAAAGTATGTGACTAATTCAGATAGGTGGATAACTGTGGCTTTAAAAAAAGGGAACATTTATAATAATTGCACATGTACTTCAGCAATAATTGCAAATGTACTTCAGCAAATTTCTAAAAATCTAAATTTTTACCAGAGTTCTAAGAAATTCGCAACGGGCTCAAAAGCCCACGAAAAGGGATAAATGATATCAGGTGCCACACTTTAGTCGTAGAAATAAAAATGTTTCTCGACCGCATTCAATAATTTATGATAACACACATAAGCACTTAACATGAGCGGTTTATTTCGCAACGATACGATTAAGTTTCCATTTTGTTCAGTTATGCCACGTGCTGAAGGGTCAGAAATTCGTAAGGACATGTAATACACCTTCAAAATTTGGTAAAAATAAAAACATCCGATATTTAAATATCTGGACATTTAGATAATGTGAAATAATCATTCAAATTTCGTTAGTCTATAATAATAATAATAACAATCCTTGACTAAATGAGTCACCTTCTATAAATAAATAAATTATTATTATTATTATTGTTGTTGTTGTTGTTGTTGTTGTTGTTGTTGTTGTTGTTAATGAAAGCTGTGATGAAGATGAAAACAAAAAATTAAATCCATTGAGAACTGTAATATATTGTCTGATAATCCTCGCTCTGTGTTAGTCAGTGCTGCCGGACAGTATCACACTCGATTCAGCAGTTCGAAGTCACGGTTTCAAGACTTGCACAGGCAATGCTGTTCCTCCCTTGACTAAGGCATTTTCCCTCGATTGTTTCAGTCAATCCAGCTATGACTGGATTCCACAATTTGCTGTTGATGACGGAAAGAGTGCGCCTTAATCAGCTATACACTTGCATCCCATACATTGTAAACTTGCAGTTTCATTGGTTTTGCGTCATCAAAACCGGGGTATGTTTTGACCGTGTGCATCACGAGTCAGGCATGATAATTTCTATGCATTTTAGCGGTACATCAGGGCATGTTAGGCTATGCATTACCATTATCAGGTTTCAAAAAAGAAGTTAAAACATAACAATGTTTCAAAGTATTAAAAGGTTATAATTTAAATAACTAAACCTTAAATAAAAGATTACATATATGTAATGTATTGTACAGATTACATATATGTAATGTATTGTACACATTACATGTATGTAATGTATTGTACATATTAATGTATGTAATGTATTGTACAGATTATATGTATGTAATGCACTGAACAAATTACATGTATGTAATGTATTGTACATATTAATAGCATGTAATGTATTGTACAGATTAATGTATGTAATGTATTGTACAGATTACACGTATGTAATGCATTGTACAGATTAATCTATGTAATGTATTGTTTAGATTACATATATGTAATGTAGTGCACATATTAATCTATGTAATGTATTGTACAGATTACATGTATTTAATGCATTTTACAGATTACAAGTATGTAATGTATTGTACAGATTATATGTATCTAATGTATTGTACACATTAATATATGTAATATATTGTTCATATTAATGTATGTAATGTATTGTAGAGATTAATATATGTAATGTATTGTACAGATTAATGTATGTAATGTATTGTACAGATTAATATATGTAATGTATTGTTCATAGTAATGTATGTAATGTATTGTACAGATTAATATATGTAATGTATTGTACAGATTACATACATGTAATGTATTGTACAGATTACATATGTCTAATATATTGTACAGATTATATGTATGTAATGAATTGAACAGATTATATGCACACTGTGTATTGTACAGATTATATGTAATGTATTGTGCAGATTACATGTATGTAATGCATTATACAGATTACATATGTCTAATTTATTGTACGGATTATATGTATGTAATGTATTGTGCAGATTACATGTATGTAATATATCGTACAGATAATATGCATGCTGTGTATTGTACAGATTATACGTAATGTAATGTACAGAGTACATACATGTAATGTATTGTACAGATTACATATGTTTAATGCATTGTACGGATTATATGTATGTAATGTATTGTACAGATCACATGTATGTAATGTATTGTGCAGACTACATGTATGTAATGTATTGTGCAGATTACATATATGTAATGTGTTGTACAGAATATATGTTTGCTGTGTATTCTACAGATTATATGTATGTAATGTATTGTATAGATTATATGTATGCAATGTATTGTACAGATTATATGCATGCAATGTATTGTAAAGATTACATGTATGTAATGTATTGTACAGATTATATGCATGCTGTGTATTGTACAGATTATATGTAATGTATCGCATTGTACAGATTACATGTATATAATGTATTGTACAGATTACATGTATGTAATGTATTGTACAGATTACATGCATGCAATGTATTGTACGGATTATATGTATGTAATGTACTGTACAGATTATATGCATGATGTGTATTGTACAGATTATATGTATTGTACAGATTACATGTATGCAATGTATTGTACAGATTATATGAATGTAATATATTGTACAGATTCCATGTATGTAATGAATTGTACGTATTATATGTATGTAATGTAATGTACAGATTACATGTATGTAATATATTGCACAGATTATATGCATGCTGTGTATCGTACAGATTATATGTATGTAATGTATTGTACAGATTACATGTACGTAATGTATCCTACAGATTTTATGTATGTAATGTATTGTACAGATTACATGTATGCAATGTATTGTACAGATTACATGTGTGTAATCTATTGTACAGATTATATGTATGTAATATATTGTACAGATTACATGTATGTAATGTGTTGTACAGATTATATGTATGTAATGTATTGTACAGATTATATGTATGCAATGTATTGTACAGATTAGATATATGTAATGCATTGTACAGATTATATGTCTGTAATGTATTGTACAGATTACATGTATGTAATGTGTTGTACAGATTACATGTATGTAATGTAATGTACAGATTACATGAATGTAATGTATTGTAGAGATTATATGTATTATAAGTATTGTACAGATTATATGTAATGTATTGTACAGATTACATGAATGTAATGTATTGTACAGATTACATGTATGTAATGTATTGTACAGATTACATGTATGTAATGTATTGTACAGGTTACATGAAAGTAACGCATTGTACAGATTACATGTATGTAATGTATTGTACAGATTACATGTATGTAATGTATTGTACAGATTCATTATATGTTATGTATTGTACAGATTACATGTATGTAATGATTTGTACATATTACATACATGAAATGTATTGTACAGATTACATGTATGTAATGTATTGTACGGATTGTATGCATGCTATGCATTGTACAGAGTATATGCATGCTGTGTATTGTAAAGATTATATGTAATGTATTGTACAGATTAAATGTATGTATTATATTGTACAGATTACATGTGTGTAATGTATCGTAGAGATTACATGTATTTAATGTATTGTACAGATTACATGTATGTAATATATATGTATTTAATGTATTGCACAGAGTATATGTATGTAATGTATTGTACAGATTATATGTATGTATTGTATTGTACAGATTACATGTATCTAAGTATTGTACAAGTTAAATGTATGTAATGTATAGTACATATTATATGTATGTAATAATATGTATGTAATGTATCGTAGAGATTGCATGCATGTAATGTATCGTAGAGATTACATGTATGTAATGTATTATACAGATTACATGTATGTAATGTATTGTACAGATTGCACTGGACTACAATTTTTTAGAAGTCGTCTGCTTCAGAGATAAAATGTGCTATTAATTAGGGATTTTAATGTGCTGAATTCAAATATGACAATTAAAACAACTGATTGGATACTGTTTCCAAGACATTTAAGTTTTTACATTTTACGTCATATATTGTGTACATAGTAGAGTTTTAATCATAAATTGTAAACCTAGGTCTTTTCATGTGTTTATGGTTGCTTTATATGATAATATTTCACCTGTCCTGTTTATGTAACACTTTAAAAACCAGCAAAAGGGTTATATAAATAAAAAATATATTAAAACAAAAGTCAAAAAATTATTATTATGTATATATAAGTACATAGTTTAGTCCTTATTCAGTGTCTACTCGGCGCTTCTTGGCTTGTCTCTTGTATTCATTAAATGGAGCATCTTTTGTCACTGTCCAGCAATAGTCTGCATGCATTGATGGGCTCCATTTGCCCTGATAGCGTTTCTCCATTGTTGCAATGTCCCGGTGAAATCACTCGCCGTGCTCGTCGCTGACAGCTCCGCAGTGAGGTGGAAAAAAATCTAGATGAGAGTGCAAAAAATGTATCTTTAGTGACATGTTGCAACCAAGGCTTTTGTATGCCTTGAGGAGGTTTTCCACCAACTCCCTGTAGTTGTCTGCCTTGTTGTTTCCGTGAAAATATGTTGATACTAACTGGAAGGCTTTCCATGCCGTCTTTTCCTTGTCACGCAGTGCACAGTGAAATGCGTCATCTCAAAGAAGTTCACGAATCTGAGGACCAACAGAGACACCTTCCTTTATCTTAGCTTCACTTAACCTTGGAATTTTTCCACGGCGGTACTTGAAAGCTGCTTGTGTTTTGTCCATATCCTTGACAAAGTTCTTCATCAGACCCAGCTTGATGTGCAAGGGTAGTAACAAAATCTTCCTTGATTCAACAAGTTGTGGATGCTGAACACTTTTCATCCCAGGCTCCAATGACTGTCGGAGTGGCCAGTCTCTCCTGATGTAGTGTGAATCTCTCGCACGACTATCCCATTCGCAGAGAAAACAGCAGTACTTTGTGTATCCAGTCTGCAGAAAAAGCAAGAGAGCAAGAACCTTGAAATCGCCACAAAGCTGCCACTGATGTTGGTCAAAGTTTATGCACCTCAAAAGTTGTTTCATGTTTTCATAGGTTTCCTTCATATGGACTGCATGACCAACTGGAATTGATGGCAAAACACTGACATCATGCAGCAAAACAGCTTTAAGACTCGTCTTTGATGAATCAATGAACAGTCTCCACTCATCTGGATCATGAACGATGTTGAGGGCTGCCATCACACCATCGATGTTGTTGTAAGGCTACAAGATCACCTTCCATGAAGAAGAATGGGACAAGATCCTTTTGACGGTCACGGAACATGGAAACCCTAACATCACCTGCCAGGAGATTCCACTGCTGCAGTCTGGACCCCAACAGCTCTGCCTTACTCCTGGGTAGTTCCAAATCCCTGACAAGGTCATTCAGTTCACCTTGTGTTATGAGGTGTGGTTCAGAGGAGGAGGATGGGAGAAAATATGGGTCATGTGACATTGATGGTTCAGGAGTAGAAGTTTCATCCTCTTCCTCTTCCTCGTCTGACTCAAGTGAGAATGATTCTGGTGCATCATTAACCGGCAGTCCTTCTCCGTGGGGGTACTGGGCGTATAGCTAATGGAATGTTTGGATAATGCACAGTCCACTTTTTCTTCTTTGACACACCTTTCCCAACTGGAGGCACCATGCAGAAGTAACAATTGCTCTGTTGGCTCTCTCCAAATCATTGGCACTGCCAAAGGCATAGATTTCCTTTTCCTGTTCAACCACTGGCGAATATTTGTTGCACAACTGTTGCAGCATATGTGTGGGGCCCACCTCTTGTCCTGATCTCCAATTTTACAGCCAAAATAAAGGTGATCGGCTTTCTTAACCATAGTGGTTATACTGCGCTTTTTGTGATGCAAACGTCACTTCACCACAAACATAGCAGAAGGGATCTGCATTGTTCACACAAGTATGAGGCATCTCTGCTCACTTTGGCTAAACAGAAATGTGTCCCTTTGCAAAATCAAACACTGACAAATAAGAGGGCACGACACTGTATGATTTGTAGAACTGATATAGGGCAATTTCTTCAGCAGAGTGATGTAAGCTTAGTTATGATTGCATCATCCATGACTTATAGGAATAACATGATGCAATTCATATCATGTATGACGCAATACCAGCTTTAGATTGCATCATTCATTGTTTTGCCTAAAAAGCAAGTACTGTCCAAACTCAGTCATAGATTTATTCATAGATCCAGTCAAAGATGTATTTTAGTCATTTCTGGTTTAAATTGAGATCCTTTCCCTTTATAATTCACTTATCGTCCGCCATTCCCGAATCAAGGGTCGTATATACTGACCCAGTATCATATCTTTAAAACTAGAGCCAATCAACAATTTTAAGCATCATTTTCGTTCTCAGTGACCCAGAATTAGTAAAGTTTGACAACATTTATTGCGGAAGCATTTTGGCTGTAGACCAGTGTTACATGTATGTAATGTATTGTACAGATTACATGTATGTAATGTATTGTACAGATTAATGTATCTAATGTATTGTACAGATTACATGTATGTAATGTATTGTACAGATTATATATATGTAATATATTGTACAGATTACATGTATGCAATGTATTGTACAGATTATATATATAATGTATTGTACAGATTACATATATGCAATGTATTGTACAGATCATATATATGTAATGTATTGTACAGATTATATATATAATGTATTGTACAGATTACATATATGCAATGTATTGTACAGATCATATATATGCAATGTATTGTACAGATTATATATATAATGTATTGTACAGATTACATATATGCAATGTATTGTACAGATCATATATATGTAATGTATTGTACAGATTACATATATGCAACGTATTGCACAGATCATATATATAATGTATTGTACAGATTACATATATGCAATGTATTGTACAGATTATATATATGTAATGTATTGTACAGATTACATATATGCAATGTATTGTACAGATCATATATATGTAATATATTGTACAGATTACATATATGTATTGTATTGTACAGATCATATATATGCAATGTATTGTACAGATTACATATATGTAATGTATTGTACAGATTATATATAAATGTAATTTATTGTACACATTACATATATGCAATGTATTGTACAGATTATGTATATGTTATATATTGTACAGATTAGGTATATAATGTCTTGTATAGATTATGTATATGTAATGTATTGTACAGATTATATATATGTAATGTATTGTACAGATTACATATATGTAATTTATTGTACAGATTATATATATAATGTCTTGTGCAGATTATGTATATGTAATGTCTTGTACAGATTATGTATATGTAATGTATTGTACAGATTATATATATGTAATGTATTGTACAGATTACATATATGTAATGTATTGTACAGATTATGTATATGTAATGTATTGTACAGATTACATATATGTAATGTATTGTACAGATTATGTATATGTAATGTATTGTACAGATTATGTATATGTAATGTATTGTACAGATTATGTATATGTAATGTATTGTACAGATTATGTATATGTAATGTATTGTACAGATTATGTATATGTAATGTATTGTACAGATTATGTATATGTAATGTATTGTACAGATTATGTATATGTAATGTATTGTACAGATTATGTATATGTAATGTATTGTACAGATTATGTATATGTAATGTATTGTACAGATTATGTATATGTAATGTATTGTACAGATTATATATATGTAATGTATTGTACAGATTACATATATGTAATGTATTGTACAGATTATATATATGTAATGTATTGTACAGATTACATATATGTAATGTATTGTACAGATTATGTATATGTAATGTATTGTACAGATTATGTATATGTAATGTATTGTACAGATTATGTATATGTAATGTATTGTACAGATTATATATATGTAATGTATTGTACAGATTACATGTATGTAATGTATTGTACAGATTACATGTATGCTATGTATTGTACAGATTATATGCATATAATGTGTGAATAATTTTTCAAAAAGAAATAGTCGGCAAAAGGACCAAGCTTTCTGATTAATATCATGATTTATAGTATTTGAAAATCGTTATTGTAACTATCCAGCTTATTGCAAAGAAACATTTTTTTATTTTCAAAAAAGCAGTTACTATTACAGTCAATGGTTTAACCCCATGATACAGGGCAGATTACGAGTCATGAAAGCACGCGTATGAATTACCGATAAAGATGACAAAGCGTATGGTGATAATCACAAATTGCCGCTAAGTGATCGAAATATTATGCGTTCGTTTGCTCAATTTAGCCTCATTCCATTTCTATCCTTCGCCAAATTTCCGTTTTCAGTCAAATCAGAGCGATAAGAATGATCCACGAATATTTTATCACGCCCACCTTCATTTCGATCCTATTAAGATCACGTATCGATAAAGCCTATTATCTCACAACACGTTACTTCTAGCAAAGGTCTTTGGAATAAAAGCCATTAATCACAAATTCTATTTCAATTTACACTTGGCGTAAAATTAATTACTAGATAATCAAACCTATTTAGTGGCAGTCGTTGGAGATTTTGCTTCGATCACCCTTTGTTTTTGCACAAATGATCTGCATGCGAATGGATATAAAGTAAATTTCTGCTGCGCTCAGACTGCAAAGAGAGCAATCTATTCTGATAGCTGGTTGGGCTAAAATTGATGATGGGCCTGTGGGAATAAGTATCTGTCTGCAAGACAAAATGTGTACGAAACAAAACCCCAACTGTAAATGATAAACTCAACCAGGAGTGTACTGGGTAAGCAACTCGGCCCTGGACTTATCTGCCAGGACAGGCCCGGGGTTTTGCTCACACCAGTAAAACACACGTGAAAACGGATTTTTTTGACGACCCACCGGGATTTGTCCCGGTATGCCCAATGGCCAGTACACCACTGAACTCAACTCAACTACTGTGGATTGTCGGCCTGAGCTCTTTTGTTTTAACCAAAGCGATAAACACGGGGCAAAATGACCGTTACTTTTTTATGGAGTGTCATTTGATAATATAAATAGCGAGACAAATGTCCAATGAAATTTAATTTCTTATTCCAGTTCTATGCTTAAGTATGACCACGATCGTAATACCAACTCTCAGATGATAAAATCGTAATGACAATTCTCAGATGATAAAATCGTATTGCCAACTCTCCGATGATAAATCATAATGCCAACTCTCCGATGATAAAATCATGCTTTGCTTGATGACGCCACGATCGCAATGCCAACGCTATGATGATAAAATCATGCTTTTCTTGATGACACCACGATCGTAATGCCAACTCTCAGATGATAAAATCATGCTTTTCTTGAGGACACCACGATCGTAATGCCAACTCTCAGATGATAAAATCATGCTTTTCTTGATGACACCACGATCGTAATGCCAACTCTCAGATGATAAAATCATGCTTTTCTTGATGACAACACGATCTTAATGTCAACTCTCCGGTGATAAAATCGTGTTTTTCTTGATGATAGTACGATCGTAATGCCAACTCTCCGTTGATAAAATTATGCTTTTTTTATGATAACATGATCGTAATGCCAACTCTCTAATGATAAAATCGTGCTTTTCTTGATGATAGCACGTCAATATTTTGTAGAAGCATTGCTGATAAAAACACACCTCATTTGTTGTTCATTTTTCGTACTTTCTTCTATTTTGTTGCAAACTTCAAGACAGAATTCCGAAGATTAAATTTTTCTACAATGTATCACAATGATTTTAGATAGGATACACTCTGGTTCAGTTCTTTATTTATAGAACACATTCATTCAACTTCTCAATTTATTTATTTTATTATAACACTAACACTCATCCATCTGTTTAGGTGAAAACTGACCGGACAAAGTATCAACCGTTAAAGATATTTACAATAAGCAGCAATAACGATTGCCAACATTAAAAATATATTTGATACGTCTGTGATGTCGAGAACCGCTCATCTTACAAGCTAGGTTCAAAATTAATTCTTTTTCAAAGCTGCAGTAATATTTCGTTACATTGCAGATTACTTAATTGAACCATTATGTTATTGTGGTGGATGTAAAGATTGAAATTTGACTGGCTTCATTTTACGAGCAATAATTCATATTTCATCTCTAGGGCACACTACTATACATGCATGAAATACAACACTTGTGCCTTGTCTTTCGTTATAACAGTGACAAATATCAATTTTACTCTACAGTATAAACGAATTTCTATAATCTGAACCGTAGTATATGAGCTGTATCCTGGCTCAGATGATATAGTATATGAGCTGTATCCTTTCTCAGATGATATAGTATATGAGCTGTATCCTGGCTCAGATGATATAGTATATGAGCTGTATCCTGGCTCAGATGATATAGTATATGAGCTGTATCCTGGCTCAGATGATATAGTATATGAGCTGTATCCTGGCTCAGATGATATAGTATATGAGCTGTATCCTGGCTCAGATGATATAGTATATGAGCTGTATCCTGGCTCAGATGATATAGTATATGAGCTGTATCCTGGCTGAGATGATATATCCACAAACAGGCTTATTTTCATTTTTAAGGAAGAAACAGCCTACCCATCCAAAATTAACTCTTTTTTTTACATCGTATGCATACTGGTTCAGCCGCAAATCACCTTTTTTAATTTAAAAAAAAATCAACACCCTATCCTCCACGTCAAAAACCCTTACTACATAAATTACTAATCTAGGTTCTTTAATTTAGATACTGCTAAGGTTTTAATCACAACGCAAGAACGATAGATGAATGTCTACCAGACATTCTTTCATATTTTCAAATTTATAACATTTAGGAACGCATATAAAAATAAATATGGTACAGCTAGACGAACTGATCAAAACATCATGTACACAGGTAAACAAAGAAGTATAAATGGCGACTAGATCCATACATGTAAACAAAGAAGTATAAATGGCGACTAGATCCATACATGTAAACAAAGAAGTATAAATGGCGACTAGATCCATACATGTAAACAAAGAAGTATAAATGGCGACTAGATCCATACATGTAAACAAAGAAGTATAAATGGCGACTAGATCCATACATGTAAACAAAGAAGTATAAATGGCGACTAGATCCATACATGTAAACAAAGAAGTATAAATGGCGACTAGATCCATACATGTAAACAAAGAAGTATAAATGGCGACTAGATCCATACATGTAAACAAAAAAGTATAAATGGCGACTAGATCCATACATGTAACTAGGAAGCATAAATGGCGACTAGATCCATACATGTAACTAGGAAGTAAAATGATAATGAGATTAATACGTTATATACATACTTCACAGGTAAATCAAAAGTAGGTACTGATAAGCCAATTATAATTTATAGCATACGAACTTCCTAAACTAAATTTCATAAAATTTGTAGCTAAGATAATACAATTAAATTTATTTTAGGGTGATTTTATACATTAATCATAAAAAAATAACCTTAATTTACGTATCAGATATGATATACCTAAAGCTTAAGTTTTTAAAGACTCTAATAAATCAAACCCTCTAGAGTGCCATATCCTGAACCTCAATATGATGAGAAAAAAATGTTCAAATAAAACCATAGGCTTGCAAGATTGCGTTGCATAATAACTATGAAAACAGTGGTAAAAGGTGAATCTAAAAGCTAAACCTTAAAGAAATAGAATAAAAAGTATTTTTTAAAAAATGTAACACAACTTTAGTAATCAGCGATGCATAAGATTCTGCCAAAATCATATGCATTACTATGCATCACTGATTCTGGTCAAAGGGTAAAAACTAACTCACGTTAGGTCAAAGGTCCTATGTCAGAGGTCATAAAAATGGCGGAAAATATAATCATCTTTACGAATAAAATAGATTAAATAAATTAAATTAATATTTAATATCTGACAATTCATCTTAAGGTGATAAAAACAAGCCATACCTAAAATCTATTATTACTCAGATATAAAACGTTGTATGCATATTAACAATGTTGCTTTTTCTATCAACGATTTGAATAAAAGTGTTTCAAACGTTTAATTTCCATTTAAATTTTCTAACTGTATTATTTTAAAATTATATTTCTGTATTTTGTTGAGTCATTTTTGATAGATCTGGCAAACTTTAAAATGCCTTTGAGTTGTAATACGTAGACAGCTGTAAAACATCTGAAAATATATTTTTGTATTAAAATATAAACTGATTCCCTGAATCAGATTTCACAATTTTATTAAATTTTGCTGTTACCTATAGAACTATAAATTTCAGTGTCATGCTCTTTAAAATTTAAATTAAATACTCCTGCCATTTCAAATCATAAAAGAATATTTTTTCTTGATGTAAGAAGTGGGAAGACTAATATGGATGGGAGGATGCCAAAAAGGTCTAAATTCATTTGAATTAGTTTCCAAGGCAACAATCTTAGAGCATAACTTTACATCACCTAAACTTGAAAATTAGAAAACATTTATATAAGACATAGTCATTGTTGCCTTACTATAAAAGCCGGAAAATATGCATGCTAGTTCTTCAAAATTCTTAGACTTGATTACTATGGAGTCCATTTAAAATGTGACAATTATTTCATATACGGCTGTCCGTCAGCAATCCGTGCTTTAAATCCACCATGTTTGGTCTTACAATTTCTAACCACCTAAAAATGTAGGTAGTTTTTAATCCTAACAAACAATTTCGTCTGGCAAAATTGCATTTGTAATTAGATAGGAATTTGTAAACTTCGAAGTCGATATTGGCACAAGCAATTAAAATAACTCTTCTGTGGTAAATTTAGATGCAACAGCAATTTTGTAACTGAAAAACTTTTGTAAAACAACATACTGTAAGAAACTGTTAGCACAGAATGTAAAGCAACATGGTTTGGAAATCCGGAGCCCACCAAAGCCTACGTCGAATGTCATGACATATATATATATATATATATATATATATATATATATATATATATATATATATATATATATATATATATATATATATAATGTTCCTCAAGCCCTCCCGGTCTAGATTGAGCATTTAAGGGAATATTGTTTATTGTACTCAGTCCTACAAATGCGCTATTCTGTACCTGCTTCAACGTACGTTACACGAAAAATGCATTCGCAGACATCCCGTAGTATAATCAAACTTTCCATATTCTTCCTGCTTATATGTAAACCGGAACTATCTAGTGCCAGTGGGTGACAGTACCAATTTGAGTGAACCCAGTGGTCATGTTGGTAAGGGACCTCTCTCTTGGATAGTGTTTGTGAGCCATTAATTGGGGCAACTCACACGTTGCACATCTACCTAAAATTGTTACACAGGTGAAGTCTAAGACCTTTGTCCAAAAAATATCTAATGATATTACATATTCAACATTAATGCAATGATGCAAAAGTGTTTACATTTATTCATTAGGCCTACCGACAGGAGGCAACTCAAATTACTATTTACCATTTGCATATCTACAGACCATCCCAATTGTATATACAGGTACAAAGCCCCCATTCTCCAACAGTGCAAGAGGGCCCGTTCGACATTATCCACATAAGCATGGGCTAATGACCGATTATTGATTATCTAAAGAAAAACATGTTGGTATACTTGAAACATTTATAGTCTTGTGAAAGCAAAATAAAGAGTGTCAGAGTAAGTGACATACGTACAATATGCATATATCTGAAGTCACTGTGGCGGCAAACATTAGATACAGTAACTGAATTTCAGATTAGCGGTTTCTTAAACCTCACAACCTTCATATACCCTAAGTTTAAGAAATGTTCATGTGAATTTGTGTATTCAATTTACCTTAGCAGGTGGGCATTGGTTGTGAATCACTAAAGAACTTAGCAGACATACACACACTCATCGAGTGTGAAAGGGTGAGAGAGACAGGTCAAAATAAGGAAAACCTTGGGATACCAAGCTATCAAACACATATACTAAAAATCTGGGGATACCGGCCTATATAGCACACCTGGGTATACCAGGTTTTCAAACGTACATACTAAAAAGCTGGGGATACCAGGCTATCAATGACACATACTGAAAACCTGGGTATACTAGGATATGAAACACACATAGTAAAACTTGACAATACGGGGCTATCGAACACACCTTGGTATACCAGGTTATGGCACACACATACTTAAACCTGGCAATACCGGGCTAAAAAGAACCAAAGCAAATACTAAAATCCTGGGTGAACCAGGTTATTAATCCCACAGACTGCAAACCTGGGTGTACCAGGATATCAAACACACATGGTAAAACCTGACAATACCGGGGTATCGAACACACATGCTAAAATCTTGGGATACCGGGCTATCGAACACGCCTAGGTATACCAGGTTATCAAACACGCATACAGAAACCTGGCAATACCGGGATTTTAAAAAAAATTAGATTAAAAAAAAAACAAAGCACATACTAAAATCCTACGTATACTAGCCTGTCAAACACACCTACATTACACCTGTGAATACCAGGTTATCGAGCACACATACTAAACACCTGGCAGAACCCGGTTATCGAGCACACGTATTAAAATCTGGGAATACCAATCTATCGAGCACACATAATAAAATCTGAGAGTACCAGGCTATCGAACACACATACTAAAAACCTGGCAAAACCGGGCTATCCAACACAGATACTTAAACCCTGGGGAAACCGGGATATCAAACACACGTATAAAAAAAACTGCCAATACCGGCTATCAAACACTCATAATACAACCCTGGGTATACCGTGCTATCCAACACACATGCTAAAAATATGGGTATACCGTGCTATCCAACACAAATGCTAAAAACATGGGTATACCGTGCTATCCAACACAAATGCTAAAAACATGGATATACCGTGCAATCCAACACACATGCTAAAAACCTGGGTATACCGCGCTATCGTACACACATCCTATAAACCTGGCAACAGAAGACTGCCAAGCACACATACTAATATTATGGGTATATCAGGCTATCAAACACACACACACACTAAAAGCCTCGGGATAATGGTATATCGAACACACATGCTAAAATCCCGGGTGTACCAGGTTATCAAACACACATATTAATAAGCTGGGTACACCAGACTATCAAATACAATGATAAAAGCCTGGGAATACCAGTCTATGAAATACAATGATAAAAGCCTGGGACTACTAGTCTATCAAATACAATGATAAAAGCCTGGGACTACCAGTCTATGAAATACAATGATAAAAGCCTGGGACTAGCAGTCTATCAAATACAATGATAAAAGCCTGGGACTACCAGTCTATCAAATACAATGATAAAAGCCTGGGAATACCAATCTATCAAATACAATGATAAAAGCCTGGGAATACCAGTCTATCAAAATACAATGATAAAAGCCCGGAAATACCAGTCTATCAAATACAATGATAAAAGCCTGGGACTACCAGCTTATCAAACACACACATGATACAAATTTACTAGGAAAACCAGGCTATTAAACCCACACATGGTGAAAAAAGAATCTGGGAATACCAGTCTGTCAAACACACACATAGTGAAAAAGAGCTGGGAATACGAGGCTACCAAAACACAACCATTGGTAAAAAAGAGCTAGGAATACCAGATTATCAAACACACATGTGGTTAAAACAAATGCCGGGGAATACCAGATTATCAAACACACATGTGGTTAAAACAAATGCCTGGGAATACCAGATTATCAAACACACATGTGGTTAAAACAAATGCCTGGGAATACCTGATTATCAAACACACATGTGGTTAAAACAAATGCCTGGGAATATCAGATGGTCACATATACAACTGGAGTATAAGAAAATCTGGCATTACAAGGTAAGACCGTATGCATACAGGGATGATAAGAGCGTATGCATACAGGGATGATAAGACCGTATGCATACAGGGATGATAAGACCGTATGCATACAATGATGATAAGACCGTATGCATACAGGGATGATAAGACCGTATGCATACAGGGATGATAAGACCGTATGCATACAGGGATGATAATACAGGGATGATAAGACCGTATGCATACAGGGATGATAATACAGGGATGATAAGACCGTATGCATACAGGGATGATAAGACCGTATGCATACAGGGATGATAAGACCGTATGCATACAGGGATGATAATACAGGGACGATAAGACCGTATGCATACAGGGATGATAAGACCGTATGCATACAGGGATGATAAGACCGTATGCATACAGGGATGATAAGACCGTATGCATACAGGGATGATAATACAGGGATGATAAGACCGTATGCATACAGGGATGATAATACAGGGATGATAAGACCGTATGCATACAGGGATGATAAGACCGTATGCATACAGGGATGATAAGACCGTATGCATACAGGGATAATAATACAGGGATGATAAGACCGTATGCATACAGGGATGATAATACAGGGATGATAAGACCGTATGCATACAGGGATGATAATACCAGGAAATTCGAGGTTACCATTCAAACAAAGATGGACTGAGGAGTAGAACGATAAGATGTGTCACACAACGTGCCAGTGCACAATCAAAGTAATACAACAAGAGTACTGAATAATCCTTCATAGCCATTCACCCACACATGTGCAAAGACACACACACACACACACACACACACACACACACACACACATGACTAACAGCTTCTACGCGATTAAAAGTTTGAAGCTTTTCCAAAATATCAGTAACCGTGAATGAGTCACTTTTTAGACACCTACAGTATTCCTACCACTTTACGAAAAAATAATTATCTTGACCATCAGTTAAAAGTGCTGTTCAAACCAGCAAAACAAACTCATCCCGTATATAGTTCTATTTGGGTGCTCATCTCCTATCGAAAACATGAAGTTTGCCGAAAAAGATCTCTGGCCGAAACCAAGCGCTTGCGGCACAGGGTAACCGTTTTACAAGCCAGCAAGCAAACTAAACGCCCCTGTCTCAAACCCTACCTGTCTGAAATCCATAAATAGATCATTTAACTTCTGATTCAAAATAATTTAAAACATATTAGGTCTCTTTAATAAGCAGAAAATAGAGCATTTAATAACTGAATCTCGCACTTTGCCATTTTGCAAATTGCCTCATCATGTGATCCGAAATCTCACGGCCTTTTTTATTGACGTTGCGAGTCAAACGATCACGTGATACAAACAACTTATGTATGAACAAAGCCGATTATAGTTCAACTAAGTTCGAATTCAAAAGCAGCGAGATTTGGTGATCATGTGCATATGCTGCATCGCAGAATGAATCTATTCGTAAATGCTGGATAATAGGCTTACATGTCGGCTTATTAAAGTTGCAAACTATGTCTTAAATGTTACGTTAGACGATAAACATTCCACTCACCCATTTCAGACAGGTAGGGTTCCTTTTGCATCTACAGCTTGCTTTCGGCGAATTCCAAAACGAGGCAAATGGATCAATATTTCCTCTCTAGACTTCTGCAAAAGTGGATGTCATCTTGGTAACAGGAAGTTAATTTGCAGGGTCTACCTTACCAGCGGTATATCCCTAAATACTCTACCTATATTCCGCGCACTAGGTGCCTCTCCACGTGACAGCGACATAAAAAAGCATCTCAGACTCGTCCCATTAAACTTGTTTTCACTGCGTGAAAATATCAGGAACAGCTGGTGTACTGTTCACCTAAGGCTACGCAGGTCTATGAAAACCAAAGGTTGTTATTCTCGTTGTTGCTGTCATTGTTTTTGTTGTTGCAGTCGTCGTCGTTGTTAATACTGCTGTTCACGATGAAGAGGATTTTATTGCTGTTGTGGATCTTGAATTCAAGATTTCAATGAGGCTTGGCAATGAAAAACACATCGCCGCTGTGATGGAGCGAAGCCATCACCACATACTTGACAGACAGTTCTTCTACACTAACCCCATAACCAATGTATGCAACAACACTTACACCTTAATCAGTAAATTGTATGCACTGCTAATGTGACCGTAGTAATTGCACAGAGTCTGTGCATTTTGCAAGTGTTTATTACTTCTGTGTGCTGTAGATTTTTATTTCTTTCACAAAGGTATAAGGATTATCTCATTGAACCGATTACACGAGACGGCATTTCTTGCATTTAAAATGTCTGCATTATCATTGCGCATTTCAACCAGGACGTTTTTCTTATTCAGTTTGTACGACTTTTTCCGATAGTAAAGTACATGAAAGGTATACCTACTCACCAATAACTTGCATACTATCACAGAGATAGTGATCCGATTGCCAAGTCTTCATTAAGGAGTCTACACTTTATGTAGCATTTACACAAGTGACTGGGTCTGGATGCGTTTTGATTCTAATGTATCTTTTACACAAGTGACTGGGTCAGGATGTGTATTGATTCTGCACTTTATGTACAATTTACACAAGTGACTGGGTCTGGATGCGTTTTGATTCTAATGTACCATTTACACAAGTGATTGGGTCTGGATGCGTTTTGATTCTAATGTACAATTACACAAGTGACTGGGTCTGGATGCGTTTTGATTCTAATGTGCCATTTACACATGTGACTGGGTCTGGATGCGTTTTGATTCTGCACGTTATGTACAATTTACACAAGTGACTGGGTCTGGATGCGTTTTGATTCTAATGTACCATTTACACATGTGATTGGGTCTGGATGCGTTTGATCTATTATGCAAAACGTACTATAGAGTATCCTGATGCAAAGAAGTCGATGAGATCAGTTAAAAGAATCTATCCATATTTGCGATTGCAATTTTTCATTTGGAAAGGGCTTCAAAAAGAATTTTCTAAATATGGGTCCAATGTTCACTCGAATAAACCATGAAAGGTGTTACCTTTGGTGACAATACACTGTTCTCAAAACGCTTAACGTTCGGGAACACATCACGAATACTATGATAAACAAAAAAAATTGACTTATAGCCTGAATAAAAGCTTTAAAGAATAAAGTTGTATATTATTATATTTATATCTTTTTTCAAGTGTTGACGATTTCGATGAAGATTCCATTTCAGCACGGGCCTTTTTATCACACTAATAATTATGCAGAGTAATGGTGTCAGAATTATGAATTTTACCTAAAACTAAAATCGATTGAAACTTAAGTTCAAGTTCAAATTAATCATATCCTCATTTTCCTTAAGCTAAAATATTTTATTACTGCTGGATGTTGGCATATCTTCAGAAAACGTATTGATCTTTCATTGCTCCAAAATTTTGACCTTTATTGAATCTAATGAAAGGAAAAGTGTATGAGATTACATTATATTATAAGAAAAGTTATTATTCGCTTTAGGATTTACAGAGCAAAAAGTACAAATATGAGCTGGACACCTTTTTAGTGAAGTAGATTTGTAATGTAAAATATTTAAATATAATTTAATTCAATCAACAGCTGTGCGTGAGATTCTGTTGCCAATAGTAATTAGTGAATTTGTAATAATGATAGTTTTCATTTTCAGGGACTTTATTCTGAGAAAGAATTTCATTACCAACATTAATGCCGGCATTGAAAAGAATAAGTGTCTGCAAAAGAAATGATTATTGTTCAATTTATCTTAAATGCAACTGAGTTCCTTAAGAATTCGCTACTAGTATTAGGGTTGGAAAACAATTTCTCCGATTAGGTACAACCCTTCGTATGGCGAAGAGAAAGAGGGAAAGAGAGAAAATTCATAAAAATCCCATTGGCTTGCAGATAGGATGTAAGCAAATAATTGAAAGGACACAGTGTATCATAGCTGCGTACCTAAAAAGTTGAAAGGACACAGTGTATCATAGCTGGGTACCTAAAAAGTTGAAAGGACACAGTGTATCGTAGCTGGGTACCTCAAAAGTTGAAAGGACACAGTGTATCATAGCTGCGTACCTAAAAAGTTGAAAGGACACATTGTATCATAGCTGGGTGCCTAAAAAGTTGAAATGAAACAGTGTATCATAGCTGTGTACCTAAAAAGTTGAAAGAACACAGTGTATCATAGCTGGGTACATAAAAAGTTGAAAGGACACAGTGTGTCATAGCTGCGTACCTAAAAAGTTGAAAGGACACAGTGTATCATAGCTGTGTACCTGAAAAGATGTAATTGGATATTGCCATTCGTTCGTTTTGTAAGTTAACATTATCTTTTGCGAAAAGTTTGTCTGATAGAAAAATATTCTACTAGTGGAATAAATATTTTACGTTTCTTTTCATATTAACACAACAACGGTTGTACTGCATCGATAAAGTAGGTCGTTACGGCGTATCTTCATCGGAGCCTGAATCAGACAAAGATTGCTTTCTTCTGTTACTATGGGAACATGCCTAAAATGCAGGGCTATACATAGCTTTGACTACATGTACATCTAGTCTGTAATTAATGTCTGTTGATTAAGTACTTTCTGATAATCGATTTTAATGGATAGATTGCATTTTACTTTTGTTGATTAAGTACTTTCTGATAATCGATTTTAATGGATAGATTGCATTTTACTTTTGTTGATTAAGTACTTTCTGATAATCGATTTTAATGGATAGATTGCATTTTACTTTTGTTGATTAAGGTGTCATTTGGGTACCCTTGCCAAAATTTCATTGGGGGTGTAAAATGATTAACATGTGTGAAGATGTTCCATGCTTATAACAAAACAAAGTCATGAAGCTGCATTTATGTCATGGGTTCATGCAATTTATCTTTCTATGAATACATACTCATTCTTTTAACGTCAAAAGGCGAAACGGTGACGTCATGAAGCTTTAACCCAATAGAAAGATAAGTAAAATTTCAAATAAATGACAGAATAAAATACTCTCTGTCTCTCTCTCGCCTCACAAAAAGCATTATTTTCCTTTTTTCAGATATGTTCTTCATAAACTTCAATCCCTGACGTGGACAAGGGCGTCCAAACTTACTAATAGGATAGGAACTGTCCAACTCAGGGTCAAATTCATGACGAGGACAAGGGCGTCCAAACTTACTATTATAGAGCTGTCAAGGATCCTGAAGTGTCAGGAGTGAGATCATCTCCAGGAGACAGTGGAGGTCTGGCACCTGAGGCGAAGCCCCGGTGGGGTGTCCGGGGGGACTCAAAGGAAACGTCTTGTCACATTTGGTCTGTTTTTAGGAATCCCATTGCGCAAACGTGGAAATTTACCGGAGAGAGTTAGGAAACAATACAATACTTAGGTTAAAAATACATGAAATAAATTTTTAAGAATGCATGAGAAAATTCAGGATGTGCGTGTGAGCGTGATTTCTGTACAAAATGCGTGTCTCACGCGCAGTGCGTGAGACTTGACAGGTGTGCTAATAGGACAGGAACTGTCCAACCCATGGTCTAATCCCTGATGTGGACAGGGGCGTCCAAACTTATTAATAGGACAAGAATTGTCCAACCCACAGTCTAATCCATGATGGGAACAAGGGCGTCCAAACTTATTAATAGGACAAGAATTGTCCAACCCACAGTCTAATCCATGATGGGAACAAGGGCGTCCAAACTTATTAATAGGACAAGAATTGTCCAACCCACAGTCTAATCCATGATGGGAACAAGGGCGTCCAAACTTATTAATAGGACAAGAATTGTCCAACCCACAGTCTAATCCATGATGGGAACAAGGGCTTCCAAACTTATTAATAGGACAAGAATTGTCCAACCCACAGTCTAATCCACGATGGGAACAAGGGCGTCCAAACTTATTAATAGGACAAGAATTGTCCAACCCACAGTCTAATCCATGATGGGAACAAGGGCTTCCAAACTTATTAATAGGACAAGAATTGTCCAACCCACAGTCTAATCCATGATGGGAACAAGGGCGTCCAAACTTATTAATAGGACAAGAATTGTCCAACCCACAGTCTAATCCACGATGGGAACAAGGGCGTCCAAACTTATTAATAGGACAAGAATTGTCCAACCCACAGTCTAATCCATGATGGGAACAAGGGCGTCCAAACTTACTAATAGGACAGGAACTGTCCAACCCACATTTTGTAATTCTTACAATAACTTAACTATTTTATTCATTTATTATCTTGTTCAAGGTGTCTACATTCAAAATATCTGCTTCAGAATCAAAACCTCTTCTGCGAAAGTTGAAATCGAGATTAATTCTATTTTTTGTTTACTTTATATTTTCCAGACAATTTTCATCTGGTAACTACAGACGCCACTTACTGAAGAACAAAATTAAATTATAGCTATGTATTACATAAACAGTTATAGATGCAAATGGACCAAACGTATGAATTAAAGCAATAGGTCGAAAATTTCTATATTTCTCTTGAGTTGCTGTTCTCTACCTATCCTCCTTTTTCTTGCGGTCTAGTACCTAAACCGCTAATGGTTTTGTATAACGTGGCTATAATTGTTTTCGGGGGTTTTTTTTCTCACCGTGATCATTCCCTTTAGTACGTGTATCGTACGACTCGCAGCGCCTCATAAAAGTACTGGTTCTTGTTCTTAACATGAATGCAGGGGTGTCAATCGCACGGAACTCACAGAATTTAGCCGATAAAATGCCATTAAGTCAGTGAGATTTTATTAAGTAAAAACATTAAGACCAAAGAACAAACGTGTAGGTATTATAACAATTTTATAACAAAACATGTAGGTATTATATCAATTTTTCTAGAAGAAAAATAACACAGTATCAGACATATCTGGAAATCCTAGACATACTCCTCGCTTGATGGAGGAACAACGCGATAGTCTCATTGAACGAGACTATCTAGTATTTCGTCTCCCTATGTCAGTGCAGACTGCCTAATTATATACATGACCCAATCTTTGATTTTTTTAATGATCATGTTTTCAATACTGAATGAAAATATTGTTTTTTAAAATTATATACTGAATAAATAGTCCCATTAGTTTAACATTGATGCTACTGGTCAGTATGTATAGGTTATATTGAACACTGACCACGTCATACACCTGATGACCACCAGATACCGACAAAGACTGACTCTTTCTATCTTACACCAGAGCTGGAGAATCAGTACATCTAGCCCTCATCCATATAAAACTATCTATCATACAAATTAAATAAAGAAAATCAGAATACATCCAAAGATTTAAATTGAAAAAATAAATAAATAAATAAATATGATTTATAAAAAATATTGAAAATGGACGGCTAGTGATCACTAGTTGCTGATGTTAGTACGAGAGAGAGAGAGAGAGAGAGAGAGAGAGAGAGAGAGAGAGAGAGAGAGAGAGAGAGAGAGAGAGAGAGAGAGAGAGAGTGATACCGTTGATACAATATATTAGTCAACAACTTCTATTTCACGTAAATAGTTCACTTCTATCCACTCTGAATCGCATTGTTTTATCCTTTACTTGAAATTTAATTAATCACAATCAACTCCGAATGAATCTATATCCTTTTTCTGAGGTATTATACAAGACAGAGGGACCACAATGCCCTGGCAACAATTACACTGCACTTTCAAATGTACCTGCCACCATGAAAGCAGCATAGGGATAATCACAACGATAACCTTAGACTGAACTTTTCTGGATCATCTTTTCATAATGGTATCTTCAATTTTCATTGATGAATTGCATCATTGTTTCCTAATATCAATATGTATGTGTGTTTCTTTGGTTATATTACATTTCTCTTTAACAAACTTAGTTTCGTGCAGTGTTGAACGGAATCACCCCATGTACGCGCGCTCCTCCATAGCATTAAAGTAGAGTGTATTACTGCACGGTGTTCGGGTTTCATTCATTAAATGAACGACGTGTAAAATGTTCAATAAAACGTTGAAATATTTTTTTCTCTTTCAATTGATTTATCACTATAACATAACAGAATGATTATAATACTTGCTTTTAAGTATATAATAAAAAGGATATTGATTGAGTATTTAAAAAATATTGGGCCCTCGTTTATGTGGCGCAGAATGCACCCGCAAGCTCGGGCATCCTGCGCCACATGATCTTGGGTCCAATATTTATCAATACTCAGTGAAAATGTTTTACTTATCGTGTAGAAATACGGGGCCTGTATATAGACAATAGCATATATAACATCTAAATTGAAAGAATGCAAAACGGTTGGATCGAGAGTTCATACCCTTGAATGAGTTTGGACTTTATATGTTGGAGCCATGGATTTAAGGCATTTAAATGCGTCTTTGCAATCGAACACGTGACACTCAATGCTCAGCATTTATTTTAGTTTGATTCTGAATAAGAAACGTACGAGAGTACTCTCACAACTGGGAAATAAGACTAGTACGAGAGCACTCTTACAACTGGGAAATAAGATAGTACGAGAGCACTCACAACTTGGAAATAAGACTGGTACGAGAGCACTCTCACAACTGGGAAATAAGACTAGTACGAGAGCACTCTTACAACTGGGAAATAAGACTAGTACGTGAGCACTCTTACAACTGGGAAATAAGACAGGTACGAGAGCACTCACAACTGGGAAATAAGACTAGTACGAGAGCAATCTTACAACTGGGAAATAAGACTAGAACGAGAGCACTCTTACAACTGGGAAATAAGACTAGAACGAGAGCACTCACAACTTGGAAATAAGACTAGAACGAGAGCACTCTCACAGCTTGGAAATAAGACTAGAACGAGAGCACTCTTACAACTGGGAAATAAGACTATAACGAGAGCACTCTCACAACTTGGAAATAAGACTAGAACGAGAGCACTCTCACAACTTGGAAATAAGACTAGTACGAGAGCACTCTCACAACTGGGAAATAAGACTAGTACGAGAGCACTCTTACAACTGGGAAATAAGACTAGAACGAGAGCACTCTTACAACTTGGAAATAAGACTAGAACGAGAGCACTCTCACAACTGGGAAATAAGACTAGTACTAGAGCACTCTCACAACTGGGAAATAAGACTAGTACGAGAACACTCTCACAATTGGGAAATAAGACAAGTACAAGGGCACTCTCACAACTGGGAAATAAGACTAGTACTAGAGCACTCACAACTTGGAAATAAGACTAGTACGAGAGCACTCTTACAACTTGGATATAAGACTAGAACGAGAGCACTCTCACAACTTGGAAATAAGACTAGAACTAGAGCACTCTTACAACTTGGAAATAAGACCAGAACGAGAGCACTCTTACAACTTGGAAATAAGACTAGAATGAGAGCACTCTTACAACTGGGAAATAAGACTAGAACGAGAGCACTCTCACAACTGGGAAAAAGAAACGCTGAATAGAGAAGACGTTGATAAAGAAGAAAAGAGGATGTTACATAAAGAACCATTAAAGATTACTTTGTTCCTCTGCATATATGGATAAATTATAATAGACCGCTCTTACACCTTATTTTAAAGAGCAAAGAATACGTAACCAACTTTACAAATGTCCACTATCAAAGATGTTTTACCCTTTTCTTTCTCTCACATTGATGACATTTTGCCATTTTTGAAAGAGGAGTGATCACCCTAGCAAGACAAACTGGATGCGATATAATTTCAGAACTGGTAATGTATACAGAACCACTAAGCGTGTCAGCCAAGAAGTTTATAATGTACAGTGTGTATGCCTCTCTATGGTGCTAATTACGTATTCAGAAGGTATTCGGCACTCCATTCTCTCATTCACTAGTAACCAAATCTGGGTGTATATTGATGTAAGAATAACAGACTCATGTAATCCCCTGATTCAAGTTAATTTAATCTACCCAAAATTTAAATCCGTAAAATTATATTTGACAGATTTATTTATTTCGCTGAGACTGGATCTTTGTCTATTCAAATTTAAATTCTAACTGCCACATGAATAAACCGTAAACGGACTTTCAAAGAAAATTATACAATTTCTCATGCATGTGTTGCGTCCGGATGGATGTTTAAATCGCTCATTACAAGGAAGAAATCAATAACATACACAGAAAAGTGTAGCATCTGGCCAGGAATATACTTTTTAGAAATGAAGTCTTATATTTTTGAAGTTTTGTGCATTTTAATTGTTAAATATTCGGAGGAAGCCGAAGTCGCAAGTATGTATGTTCATTTTTATTTACATTTGTATCAATAGTTTGTGTTCTCAACAGAAAAGTTATTAAAACTTTGAAAAGGCACAGTGTAACCTCTACTTGGGATCACTCTCAGACACGAGACCGCTAACCGATTGCAACCATTTGTAATCATTTTCGTTTTCTTTCTAACGACTAATTTAGTCTACTTCGGATTTCAGTAGACTGAATTGAGATATTTTGCTCTGATTGACATTGAATATCAAATATTACGTTTATTTTGTACCATAATGTATTATTCCCTTATTTTGATTGATAGTTTATATGTCACATGACAATATTTTTTATGTTTATTTTGTTAATAGAATTTCAGATAACCCATTTTGATGCATGATTTTTAATAAACACTGTGCAGCATCTATTCAATGTATATATATATATATATATATATATATATATATATATATATATATATATTACTTAACGGAGAATTTTTTTTAGAAAATTTATATTCACAATATTTTTCTTTTTTTACTTGAATCAGATAGTTGATAATAAATTATGTCTAATGATGTGTATCGCATAGAACTAAACTTAATTTAAGCCAATAAAAAGGTTAATTATTTGAAAGAAGCAAGTTTACCATAGACAAAGCAACCATTGTAATTTTATCCCATATGGAATAATGACATCATTGTATGCATTTTCGAAGACCAGCTTTCTGAATAGCTATTGGACAAGATTCGAAGAATATTTAAAACGCAAATTTTAAATAATTATTATTTCCCTGCTGATTTGGTCATGACCTTCAGCACGGCCAACTGGCAGGCCCCCAAAACTTCTTAGAACGATTGGGAAAACAACAAATAAACAAACTCAAATTAGACAAGTAAAATTTGTCAGGCATATTTATATTCACATGTAGATGACCTGATTTCATTTTTGTTCTTTACATCAATTGTTCTCAATTTTATAACTTTGTTGATGAAAACATTGTTGCCATCATCAGTAAGCAAAAGCCACTCAAGGCAGACTGATGAGATTTGGTGGACATGTTTGTATGTATATATAAATAGCTTGATATGATTTTCATGCCCTTATAAAAAAAAATCAGATTTGTAAAGCTTTTGAACATTTGGGACTTTGTTTAATTGAAGCCTTTCAGATCGACTTTGTCCTATTTTACAGATTGTACAGACAAATATACTGGAGTGTCTAATGCGACGGATATTGGAACAAACAGCACGTCTCAAGTCTCTGGAAATAAAACAGGTTAATCCCATCTTCTCTCTGTCATATCTGATCCGATCTGATATTATCTGATCCTACTATGTGTAGTAATAGTTGTAGTAGTAGTAGTAGGAATAGTAGTAGTAGATAATACAATAAAGAATTTAGATGTAACTCAGTAATTATACATTAATATCTATTGAGAGACCATTATTTGATACAATCAATATTCATATGCTATTGTACAAAGAGTAAGCTGAATTCCAGTAATAGAAAATAAATGACAGCAACAAAATAATCCAATTGCGTGAAATGTCAATCAAATATTGTATTCCCCATGGATGCCTTTATCTACAATTCATATACATTTCCATTACATTAATATTATTAGCATAAAATTAATATGTGTATCTAAGCCTTAATTTATCAATGTCCAGCATTTTCTATTATAATCCACGTTTTTAAAGGCAGCCCTTAGCTATACGTTAATTTGTTTTAACTACTCGGTTATATATCTATTTTAACTGCAAATATAATAAATTTGAACTCTCCTGTAAATACAAATAACAATATTTCTATCCGCTAATTCAATATCGATCTATCTATTTTATATATTTATCTATCTATCTATCTATCTTTGTATCTATCTATCTCTGTATCTATCTATCTTTCAATCTATCTATCTATCTATCTATATTTGTATCTATCTTTGTATCTGTCTATCTATCTATCTATCTACTTGTTTAGCTATCTAATCAACGAGCATATAAATAGAATCAACTGCCCTAATAACTTTCAAATGAGTCCAGAAGATAAGCACGCATCATATTTTTTTAATTGATTTTTACCAATATTTATTTGAATGATATATGTTTATGTTTTATAGGAATGTCGGAACTATAGTTCAAGTTGGGCAGCACCTGCGGGCATAGAAGTGGGGTGGGGGTGTAAACTGGGAACATGTGACTCGTTAGCGGTATTTTGTCTTTTTTTTTCAATATTGAGTGTCCAGATGCATTCACAGAATTTAACCAGATAGATTTTGTAAAACAAGACACACACAGTTCAACTATTCATTCAACTACCCACAAATATCCTGTATGTTTTTACGACTTTGTTGTACATTGTTTTGCTTTTTTTTTATGTTTCTTTCAAAACGCATGTCTTATTAACCACATAGTATAAATATGTAACAATAATAGATTATTCAATATATGCTAACCCAAGTGATACATCGATACACGGGTCATCCGATTTAGGACATATGTATCATTCATGTGGTATATAAGATTTCACATTCAGTTTATTAAATTTCCTAAACTGATATAATTTAACTTCAGAAGTATGTGATCAAAGTACAACTAGTCGAAAAGTGGAATGCCTTTTTCGAAGTCTGAGGACGTTTTTGCCTTTATTTGCTTTTAACTCCGGACATTTGTTGCATTTTGAGTTACACATCTGCAGGGGCGTGCCCTGTTATGTCATAGAAGGGGAATGACGTCATTTTCAACAATCTGGGATATATATATATATATATATATATATATATATATATATATGTATATATATATATATATATCTATATATATATATATATATATATATATATATATATATATATATATATATATATATATATATACATAATTGCAGACGCTTCCCGAATAATCCCATACCATCGGTACTTTGTGGTGTGACTTTTATTAAAAGTCAAGCTCCCTTCAATTATGAAGAGTGCAATGAATTCCCAGAAATCCCCCCCCCAGCTATTCTTTACTACTCATTTACACATTATCCCCCACAAATTTTAAACGACATTTTTTCTTAAAAATAATTTCAGAAATGGTCTACATGATTGAAGACCCAGTGCCTTGCTGTGGGGTCATAGAGGGGTGGGAGGCCTATGTTAAGCACAACGGCACGATATATTTTGATATATGGAGACCAACTAACGGTACTTTCCTGCTAGTCGGTACTCACAAACTTACAACGGGTAAGTTTTCAAAGATTTTATTAAAAACCTCATTATTACTGCTGCTGTGTTTCCCCAATGATATGACTTTCATAGTTGTAATTTATTTCTTTATCAATAATATCGATTCTCATGAATTCCTGATAGCTCAAGCACTGACGAATATTCATTTTTGTTACGTGCACCTTTCAAAGATAATTTTACTGGCCTGATTTCATCACTTCAGATTGCATCTCTGCATATGGTTTTCTTAATAAAAGTGCATGCATTATTTGTATTTAAAGGATGTTTTGCACAAATTATATGCATTTGTGATAATATAAGTAGTATTGACGTGATTCGTTCCAACTCAGCCACAAACAACCTGATTTTTTTTTTTTTTACAAAATCAACTCTCTGCCACCCATCCCAACTAAACAAAAATATTTTTTTAAAAACAAACACTCTACCCCTCACAATACAATTTTTAAACAGTATGATTCAGCCACAAAATACTTTATTGTCATTTTTCAAAAACTGCATAACCTCTAAATTGTCTTTTTCTTCAAAACTCAAGAAGGTGGTCCACTAGCAGTTCCTTTGTGATATTCATTTTATATAGTTCTGCTTCTCTTTCTTGATATTCAAATAGTTCATTTGTCCTAAATACTTGCATTTCTATTTCATCTGGAAGTTTTTTTTGGGCTGCTTTTGTTCAACAGTAGGTTCTTAAGGTTGTTGTAAAGGTATACCGGTAGATTTATCATTTGGTCATTTTAATTTATTTCCTTCTCTTGTCCAACCTACAGATTTGAGAAAGTCGCCTCCACCTTTTGAGTAGCTACAGAGTTATATCCAGCATCTTATTTGCTTTACTCTGTTTAGAAATCTGTATAGGATTTTTGACTACATTTGGCAATACAACTCTTCTTTTTTTAGTCTTTTTGGACGACTAATTAATTTATTTTTGTGTTTCATCTTTGCTCTAATCGTGTTTTATAACTTTGTTTGTATTAGTCCCACTACATCCACAGAAGCAGGAGTTTGTTGAGGAGTCTTAAATCCCTCAGATAAATTTGCCATCTATTATATTATGGTCGTAAAGGTCATTCAAATCATTTGGATCGTAAGCACGATTATCAAATACCACTACGCCAACTTCTGCCAGTTTACACTATTTAAATGGATAAAAACAAAACAATTCGGAAAATACTACGGCTATATAAAAGATCAAAATAACAGTGAAAAAAGAAGGAGAGCTATCAATAAAAATAAGCTACGCAACGCAAAGTTATGAAGAAGAAGCAGGATTTAAATATTAGTATAGCAAATGGAGCATACAAGAAAATAGCTGGAAAAACTTTAACCGACAAGCTGTTGTAAAAAAAACTTGTTAGAAGACAAAAACAGAAAGCACACATTTTTGTCAATGCAAGATCAGCAAAAACATACAAGTCATTTTCAGGTGTAAAACTTTAGGGAGTGACATATCTGACGGATAATTTTCTAATAATTGATAATTTCAACAAAATTACAGATAGAATACAAGAACATTACATGACAGCAAAAGAAATTAGATATTTTACTGTTGTTTTTTTTTTCATTTAGGTTAGGATGACCTATTTCTGCATTGAATGCAAGTTTGATAACTTTTAAACACGTTAATTCTAAGAAGCAAACAGATGAAAGTAAGGGATGCGAAGCGGAACAACTACAGCAAGTTATATAAAACAAATCTCAAGTTCATGAAAACCAAAACAATGAAAATAATTCTTAATAAATGTGTACTGGATATTTTGTAATCGATGCATTTGTTCCATTGACCAAGGTTGTAACAAGGTTGTCTTTTTCTTCCTTAATCTTATTTTCATATATATGACATATGTTGGCAGAATTATAATGCTTTTTATCTTCATTAGTGAATGTCATGTTAGAAGTCTTTCTTAGCATAAGTTCTTCATAAAGAGTATTTGTAATTAACATCAAATATTCGTAACATTTATTTACACAGCCTGCTCCTCTATACGCTATGCTCTGTAGATTTCAAGTTTTTAGGGAATTGTTTTAATGTAGGGACAAAATCCCAATGGCTTGTGTTTTACTGTTTTTATTGTCCATAATGTATTCTGATTCATTTTACAGCCAGTTACTGGTTCTATACTACTTTCAAAGTAACAATACAAAACAAAAGGAAAATTTACGTTTTAAATGTAACGACAAAACTCTTTTCATGTATTATGCCTATCGTGTTTATATCTATGTTATAGCACAATCTCTTTTGTGTTCTTGTAATGGTAATTCATCGTGTTTATATCTATTTTATAGCATAATCTCTTGTGTGTTCTTGTAATGGTAATTCATCATGTTTATATCTATTTTATAGCACAAGCTCTTTTGTGTTCTTGTAATGGTAATTCATCGTGTTTATATCTATTTTATAACACAATCTCTTTTGTGTTCTTGTAATGGTAATTCAGAATTCAAATAATTCTGAAACTTTTGTACAAGTATTTGTATCGTCCCTTTTTGCTTACTTGAGTTGATATTGATTTCGACAAATCCTTTATTCAACAATAATGATAATTGTTCCCATCAATTGTCATATCTACGTAATTATGCTTTCTCTTTCAGTCATTTTAACTGGCTTTATAAGTTTGGCTATTGTTTCGTATACATTAACAGATATATTTCATTAACTGTCACTTTTATTTATGTCTTGTATATTTATAGGACATTTATTAAACCAATGTTTAAATTTGTCGAGGTTACATTTGTGTTATCTATACGGATTATATTTGTGTTATCTATACGGATTATATTTGTGTGGTCTATACGGATTATATTTGTGTTATCTATACGGATTATATTTGTGTTATCTATACGGATTATATTTGTGTTATCTATACGGATTATATTTGTGTGATCTATACGGATTATATTTGTGTTATCTATACGGATTATATTTGTGTGGTCTATACGGATTATATTTGTGTTATCTATACGGATTATATTTGTGTGGTCTATACGGATTATATTTTGGTCGATTTATAATAGATTATATAGCATAAACAAATTCATCTATTGTCTGTAATTTTAACGTTAAGAGAGGCTTGTATATTTGTATCCAGTCTGGCAAATCTATGTATGAATCTCCTCTTATTGGTCGATATGTGTCAATATGTAGCGTTAAATAATTTGTTTGGACACAAAATGCAATGTGTATCATGACTTATTGTCTGACTAAATATTGTATCTAGTATATCAAACATATTTTACACTTTACACTCCATTTCATTACTGGTCATTATGTTCACAGGCAATGTTCTGTGATACCAATTTAAATAATGATATGTGCCATGTTCACTCACTGAGAGTTTAGTAGATAAATCTGGAAGGCCTTTATCTGGACCCAAACCTTTAATGTTCCACTTATAATTTTCCATACGTATGGCTCAGCCACTTCATCATCTGCTTCGAATATTTACTCGTTTGAACACCTATCAAATGAATATGGGATCATTGTTGTTATCATTTTTATTGTCGGTTTGAGTAATAAGTATATTTATTTCTCTTCTCGTTGGAAGAGACTTTAATCTTCTTCATTCTAATTTTGGTATTTTGTATCAAGTACATTTTTTCTTACCATTTATGATAGTACTGTTGTTTTCAATTATATTTTCAGTATTAAAGTTATTTTTCATGATTTAATAATGAGTCTCTTTTATTACAGTTTTTCTAAATTCGCAAGTAATCATTTCTGGTTGTATTCACTGCTTTGTCATCTCCTCCTTTATAAAACCAGTCTGAGTAATATTTGCCCAACCTTTTATACATTCTCTTTCGACGTTCCATTTGGTCAATGGCCTTTTTTCATCACAACTCATGGTTACAAATTTTTGATGGTGGTTCAAAAACGGTCAAATTTTTAATTTAAAGAGTATAATCAAAAAGGGTTTTCAAAAAATCAAATGGAAAACCCCATACATCCGGGCAATTTTGATCAGTCTGCCACTGGAGAGTCCTATCGCTAGTAGGGTGGCTCTTCGGGCAGGCTGATTCAACTCGGCCATCTTGTACTGCAGGATCGGGAAACTTGCTTGTCCTAAATAGGCTACTTTCCCTTCTTGCTGTAAGCCTGGTCTGGTACCTGCTGCTGTAGAGGCTTCTTTCTTCGTAGCTGCAAGCCTGGTCCGGTAACGTCACGATGGTATCGCCCAGTATTAAGGGCCGGGATTGGGTCACCCTTATCCGCGAACTGAAGCCCCTAAAAGCTCAGCCTACCAATCCCTTCCCTCTTTATACTGGTCCCTTTCGATAATGCTTCTCGTCTTTGGTGGGAGGGCGGTAGGTCGGCTATCTTCGGTGAACAAACCTCCACGTATTTGCAATATACGCACCTGACTTCCTTGTATACCTTGTACTCAAGTAGTAGCCTGGTCGTCATAGTGCACGTGGAGGCCCGTGGAACCCCACAGATGGCCCCCTCCCCTCTTCCTACCACAGCAGATACGGTCTGTGTTACTGGCTTCGCTCTTAATGCTTCGACGGTCGGTGCGTGAATGCTCACCACTACGCTGATCATCTTCATTCGATCATCTTTGAATTTTATTACTGGACAGAACCGTGACCAAATTATATCGATCGCATTTCAGAGTCTATCAATCATATTCATTCGATCATCTTTGAATTTTATTACAGGACAGACGAGTGACCACATTATATCGATCGTATTTCAGAGTATATCGATCATCTTCCTTCGAGCATCTTTCAGTGGGTTTATAGGTTGTGTCTACAGAAGTATTGGACTACGGGCGTGACGCTACCGCGCTCCCTTCGTGAGGGACGCATATAAGCTTAGGTCTTAATTTCGGAAAGAAATACCTCAGAGCGGGAGTTGGGTTGTTTATTTTTGAAAGAGAACATAAAATATTGTGTGGCTGAGCCAGGAATCATACTGTCTAAAAAAATAATTGTTGGGGTTAGGGTGTTTCTTTTCTAAAAATTATTCTTGTCTCGTGGAGTGGGTAGGTGGTAAGGTGTTGATTTTTTAGAATAAAAATAAAGCTGTTTGTGGCTGAGCTAGAAAGATCATTACTACTATTACACATTTTATCCAACGTAGATCGTGTCCTTCCTTTATTTTATCAAAGAATACTGCCGACTACATATGCACATATCGGAAGCGGAAATCAATCAAAAGTCATTTTCAAGTGTTTTCTGAAATGTTTGCAATCAATTGGGATTGGCATCTTCAGAGCAGCTTTTCCCCTTGGTGAAAATTATCTGAAATTCATTTTCTACCCGGAAAAAAGTTGTTGAATATTTGGCGATTTGTCAGGTAAATGCCATCACCAAAAGAAGCAAATGTCATTAAGCTGATGATGTTTTCTTCTAGCTTACAGAATACTTGATACACATCTCTGATATATGATGTTTTCTTCTAGCTTACAGAATACTTGATACACAAGTCTGATATATGATGTTTTCTTCTAGCTTACAGAATACTTGATACACAAGTCTGATATATGATGTTTTCTTCTAGCTTACAGAATACTTGATACACAAGTCTGATATATGATGTTTTCTTCTAGCTTACAGAATACTTGATACACATCTCTGATATATGATGTTTTCTTCTAGCTTACAGAATACTTGATACACAAGTCTGATATATGATGTTTTCTTCTAGCTTACAGAATACTTGATACACAAGTCTGATATATGATGTTTTCTTCTAGCTTACAGAATACTTGATACACAAGTCTGATATATGATGTTTTCTTCTAGCTTACAGAATACTTGATACACAAGTCTGATATATGATGTTTTCTTCTAGCTTACAGAATACTTGATACACAAGTCTGATATATGATGTTTTCTTCTAGCTTACAGAATACTTGATACACATCTCTGATATATGATGTTTTCTTCTAGCTTACAGAATACTTGATACACAAGTCTGATATATGATGTTTTCTTCTAGCTTACAGAATACTTGATACACAAGTCTGATATATGATGTTTTCTTCTAGCTTACAGAATACTTGATACACAAGTCTGATATATGATGTTTTCTTCTAGCTTACAGAATACTTGATACACAAGTCTGATATATGATGTTTTCTTCTAGCTTACAGAATACTTGATACACAAGTCTGATATATGATGTTTTCTTCTAGCTTACAGAATACTTGATACACATCTCTGATATATGATGTTTTCTTCTAGCTTACAGAATACTTGATACACAAGTCTGATATATGATGTTTTCTTCTAGCTTACAGAATACTTGATACACAAGTCTGATATATGATGTTTTCTTCTAGCTTACAGAATACTTGATACACAAGTCTGATATATGATGTTTTCTTCTAGCTTACAGAATACTTGATACACAAGTCTGATATATGATGTTTTCTTCTAGCTTACAGAATACTTGATACACAAGTCTGATATATGATGTTTTCTTCTAGCTTACAGAATACTTGATACACAAGTCTGATATATGATGTTTTCTTCTAGCTTACAGAATACTTGATACACAAGTCTGATATATGATGTTTTCTTCTAGCTTACAGAATACTTGATACACAAGTCTGATATATGATGTTTTCTTCTAGCTTACAGAATACTTGATACACAAGTCTGATATATGATGTTTTCTTCTAGCTTACAGAATACTTGATACACAAGTCTGATATATGATGTTTTCTTCTAGCTTACAGAATACTTGATACACAAGTCTGATATATGATGTTTTCTTCTAGCTTACAGAATACTTGATACACAAGTCTGATATATGATGTTTTCTTCTAGCTTACAGAATACTTGATACACAAGTCTGATATATGATGTTTTCTTCTAGCTTACAGAATACTTGATACACAAGTCTGATATATGATGTTTTCTTCTAGCTTACAGAATACTTGATACACAAGTCTGATATATGATGTTTTCTTCTAGCTTACAGAATACTTGATACACAAGTCTGATATATGATATATGATTAACTTCATTTAAAGTACACATTGTTAAACTTATTAACTTTGTCCTGGTTTTATGAAGTTTTATGAAGTTGTTTACTTTAACCAAATCAAGACATGGTCTTTTCATTTTTACAGCAAAGTCAGTCAATAAGCTGAATGTTTCTGTTGCTGACCGATATACAGTATATCCCGGGGACCGCATAGGATGGTAGTAATAGATCTCTCTCTCTCTCTCACCAACTTCAGATGTATGCACAATGTCCTAGACAATCCACCAACCAAATCATACATAGATATAAATGTATATATATATATATATATATATATATATATATATATATATATATATATATATATATATATATATATATATATGTGTGTGCTTAAATCATGCTAAGTACATACACTAAGAAGATATATATATATATATAAGGCATACTTATACATTAAACATTTAAATACGTTCCAGACATTAATTATTTCCAAAGCTAAACTGGGTATATTAATAAGCTGTCTTAAAATTACTTAAATATTCTGTAAATGTTATATTTCTCTTTGCATAACAAAGGTATACACCATTAGAGGAAATGGTAGCTTATATTCCTGGCAATTCAAGTGCTGAAGCAAACAGCGTAACGTTCTTCAAGTTGCCGCTGGAATTGCATAAGCTGGGGAAAGGGCTAAATTGGTCCATGGATGTCTTCAACTCAAGCAACACATACGCTATCAAAGCCATATATGGCATAAGTAAGTACCTGATCCTTTGTGTCGAGACTTTAGTTCCAATCTCATTTTAATTCTTGGACACTGTAAGGTTTCATAGACAATATAAAATGACGGTGACAGATAGATGTATGACAGTGTCAGATAGATATATCACAGTCTCAGATATATGTATGACATTGTCAGATAGATGTATGGCACTGACATATAGATGTATGACAGTGTCAGAAATATGTATGACAGTGTCAGATAGATGTACGACAGTGTCCGATAGATGTATGACAGTGTCAGATATATGTATGACAGTGTCAGACAGATGTATGACAGTGTCAGATATATGTATAACAGTGTCAGATAGATGTATGACAGTGTCAGATAGATGTATGACAGTGTCGGGTAGACGTGAAAAAATGCAACATTGCAAACGTGTTATGTCAATAGTATTAAAATTAATTTTTTTCCAAAGATGCTAGAGGAGACATGAAAAAATAGTAAATAACCTGTGCTCCAGGTAAAGGCTGGTGTCTGATAAGGTCAGGTCCAACAGACTACCAAAGCTTTACTCTGTGGCCGATAAGGTCTCTCAGACTACCAAAGCTTTATTCTATAGCCGATAAGGTCTCTCAGACTACCAAAGCTTTATTATATGGCGGATAAGGTCTCTCAGACTACCAAAGCTTTACTCTGTGGCAGATAAGGTCTCTCAGACGACCAAAGCTTTACCCTGTGGCAGTTAAGGTCTCTCAGACTACCAAAGCTTATTCTATAGCCGATAAGGTCTCTCAAACTACCAAAGCTTATTCTATAGCCGATAAGGTTTCTCAGACTACCAAAGCTTTACTATATGGCAGATATGTTGTTGCACTAACGCATCGTATCACAGCCAACAGATATGGAACTATTCCATTATTGTGATTTTCCAATTATTGTCGTGTTTCCATCCGATTATTTCATGGTGATCCTTCATTTCACTGGGGTGAAAGTTTCATCTTTTTCCATAAATTAGTCATGATACATATATGCAATATAAAAAGCATAATATTCTTAAACTATTACAAAAACACCTTTCTTCTAAACATACAACACCAAATATTTACGTTTAGGTTGTAATGATGTAAGTGTGTGTGTGTGTGTGACTAAATAAATTGTGGGCACACCGGAAAAAATCAAAATTTTGCGGAATGGAAAATGGTGGTCATCACTAAATGACACAACAATGATGCATTACGTCACGAAAAACTCACCTATATATTTATTTATATCTTCAAAACATTTCTAAAAAGATGTTGAATTTGAATTCAAGAAGAAATTAAACTGATTGATCTCAAAAAGTTTATATCTACTTGTTAGCTACAGATAACAGTTCTAGAGTGGATTCACCTGAACATTTCGAAAATTGACGAAACTTGTTTTTCTTCTTTTAACAGATAAACGTCCTAAGTTTGTGAACCTAGACTACATGATTGAGATTCTTCCTCACACAGCTAATGGCACCGTCATCTATACAATTAATGCCACAGATGCGGACATCTCTGATACTACAATTACACAACTCACTTACAACATGACAACTCCAACTCAGAATTTCTCGTTTGATCCTGGAACAAGTGAGGGAATTCTCTTTATTCTCCTTTCGTCCGTTGTACGTCGGTTATTCCGAATGTTTGTACGTATGTACGTATGTACGTACGCATATATGTATGTATGTATGTATGTATGTATGTATGTATGTATGTATGTATGTATGTATGTATGTATGTATGTATGTATGTATGTATGTATGTATGTATGCATGTATGTATGTATCAATGTATGTATGTATGTATGTATGTATGTATGTATGTATGTATGTATGTATGTATGTATGTATGTATGTATGTATGTATGTATGTATGTATGTATGTATCAATGTATGTATGTACGTACAGTGCATTTATGTCAGTCATGCTCATAATAGACTAGTACTCCGTAGATTATCTGCCCATATTTGAACAACTGATAGAGGTGGCGGTTGATCGAGGTAAATCTGATCATTAAAAAAAGATGCACGGATCTATACAACGTATTTTAATTTAATTAAGCTTCTCACATATTTAGAGAAAACGTCCAGACCTCAGTAAGTCCCTTCATCGCGTGCATTTCATAGTCTTTAACAGTATCAATGTAGAATACACCATTTCTCACTTTCTTACTGAGTATAATACAATTCGCTGGCGCTTATTTGACTCCATCTCTCAATGATTTTACAGTTCGATAGAAAGAGAGCAGATCTCCCCTTATAACGCAACGCTTTAACTCAACGGATGTGCCTCCAGATATAAGAAAACGATTTTACTCAACGAATCTGCCACTCTACTTATAATACAACGATTTTACTCAACATATGTGCCCTCCACTTATAACACAACGATTTAACTCAACGGATGTGCCCCTCCACATATAAGACAATGATTTTACTCAACATATGTGCCCTCCACTTATAACACAACGATTTAACTCAACGGATGTGCCCCTCCACATATAAGACAACGATTTTACTCAACAGATCTGTCCATTAACTTGTAAGACAATGATTTTACTCAACAGATCTGTCCATTAACTTGTAAGACAATGACTTTACTCACCGAATCTGCCCCATCACTTATAATACAATGATTTTACTCACCGAATCTGCCCCATCACTTATAATACAAGGATTTTACTCAACGGATCTAGCCCTCCATTTATATTGCAAAGATTTTGCTTAACAGATCAGCCACTAAACTTATAATACAACGATTTTACTCAAAGAATCTGACCCTCCATTTTACAATACAACGATTTTAATCAACAGATCTTCCTCTCCACTTATAAGACAACGATGTTACTCCACAGATCTGCCACTCCACTTATAAGACAACGATTTTACTCAACAAATCTGCCTCTCCATTTATAATACAACGATTTTACTCAAGGTTACATAGGCTTTCATTTAATTAATCCAACTGAACTCGCAGTCATTCTTGTTGTTTACATTCAAGTTCCACTGGCTATTATCATGAATGGTCTTTAGCGCAGTCCGTTACCGGCGGTAAGCACTATGCCAGTCACTTTACTGTAGGCAGTCGATAGATTGAATTTATCGATTGAATCGTTTCGAGGTCTATGGTCGTTATTTACGTGTCGTTTGTTCATTGATAGGTTTGGCGTATGGCAGATATCGAGGGTGGCGACTAAAAGGGAGAATTAAAGAGCAAAACAATTAATACATTCAAATTTATTGGCGGTAACTGAGGGTAGCGAGAGACTATGGGTGGAGTGTGTGTGTGTGTGTGTGTGTGTGTGTGTGTGTGTGTGTGACGAAAAATCGCATGAGTACTGTATGTGCATATATATTTTTTGAGCGAGTGTCTGCCTGTATGTAAGTACAAACTGACATTAATGTCATTTTACTGGGTAATCCTTGGTTCCACTTATACATTAGTCAAATGATGTTAAGGATAAGTTGTTTGGAGCCCACTTAATATACATATATATATATATATATATATATATATATATATATATATATATATATATATATATAAAGAGACAGACAGAGAAAGGTAGAAATAGATATATGCATACCAATCATTCTCTTATGCACGTGCGGACAGAGTTATGTTGTCACTGCTTTGTCTTCAACAAGCATGCGGCGCTATCAAATCAAATCAAGTCGTATCTCTTATATTTTTTATTTATAATTTAATTTAATTCATAATAATATCATTTAACCGAATTATATTGGAGAAAGTGTAGGATCTTTGTCAGATTACAGCAATCAGCGAAATATAAAGCGATCTTCCTGATCTATGTTTCGTTATAAAGGACAAGTGAAAGTAACTGCAGACGTTGCAACTTCCTTTAGAAATCAGTGTCTGACATTTGAAGTGGGAGATATCTGCAACAACAAGGACACAAAATCTCTTTGCTTTTTCATGGACATTTTGGTACTCTCTCTCTCTCTCTCTCTCTCTCTCTCTCTCTCTCTCTCTCTCTCTCTCTCTCTCTCCGAACATTACAATCTGATCGTCGAGGGCAAATAAAGTCAGGAGAAATGTAGTCGGACAAAAAAATTCCCTTTTCGTTCTTTTAGTATTGACCATAGAAGAATGATATGGGTTTGGAGGCAGCACACATAACGTGACCAGTGTAAACACTTTATTGCCGATGTTTACTCGGGTGATTCTAGATTTTGCGGCTGCTTGTGTCATTTATTTTTTCTTAACATTACGGCACAACATTTGTCGATAAGAAAATCTAGCAAGTACCCAGATAATGCTGGTTCCGATCGGAACTACTCGTAAGACTGTCAGATAATGACATTTAGTCAGTACAGAAAATCTTAGATAGCCTTAGGAATTGTTTATAGATAATTTGGGAGGGACAAAAGTGGCATTCAATTCTTCATTTTTTTTTAAAATTTCCAGCCATTTCTATTAATCTGTGTTTCAGTAAACGGCATAGAGATTACGAGTTTTAATCCAGACGTTCGTGGGCACTGCCTATAGAAATTAATTTGAACCCAGCTATATAACCTGTAGCGTACTAACGGGAGGGGGGAGGGCGGACGGGGCGGTTGCCCCGGGCGCCAGAGGTCTTGTGGCGTCAAAACAGCAGATAACAATTCGGGCCTCTTATTCTGGCCCTTTGGGCCATCATCGTCGCCCAGGGCGCTATTTACCCTTATTACGTCACTGTATATTTCCTCTATATATCGTTATAGATACAATTTCTAAGCATGTGCGTAACATTTGGATATAATTGCTTTTGGTTTGTGAGCTGTATCTGCTTCTTTACCATCTGATAATAAAACACAATGCAGCTGTGCATGAAACGAGGCTCATCACATGACGTCGTGCGATTAAAGTGTCAAACGGTCTTTATAGACCATTTCTCTAACTCTCGTCATCTTACATCCTTCTCAAATATTCTCTGGACATTTCCATATCTAAGATCCAAATCTTTGTAAACTGACACTTTTAGTAAATGTGATGGTCTTTGTCTGTCTTTGACTTCAATAACGCTGTAGTGTTCATGCTAGTGAATTATTTTGACTTTCCATTTGTTTCATTATCAACAAGTAACGACTGTCCTTTACGAAATTGACTGTGTCACTTGTTTCAACATGCAATACGCTTTAAAAAAAATAATTTCAAGAATCTCTTTTGTTTCAATCGTTGATTTCCCAAAGTTTAAGCATAATTTTGAGATGAGCTCTTTTGACGTTCTCCTTCCGACATCACATTTTTCGCACAGAATTGATTTCGAATGTCGCTATTAAACGGCATCTATCAGATCAAATTACGCCATTTTCTGACATAAAGAAGTCTCCGTTCAAGAGCGTTATTCTGTAGTGCAATACTGCAGTTTGGCAGGATGTGTTCCTTTTTAACGAACATTTACAAATTAAACATTATTAAAATATAAATGTTTACTGTGAGTTTTGCGGGTTGCCTACCTGACCAAGAACACTTTGTTATAAATCAGAACATCTTCTAACACTATAAATGATTGATATTACTAATGGCAAATTATAATCTAGGTTACTCTATGTCCACGAAGTTTTCGATCAACCTTCATATGTCTAAATTAACAACCAGTAAAGGAACAGCTGCATTGCCAACTATGCCAACGGCTTCTTGCCAACTATGTCAACGGCTTCGTGCTAAATCATTGACGATTTAAAAACAAAAATTTTAAAAAAAATCTGTAGTATAGGTAGGACGAGGACCACGCAATTGTCTTAAGAGAAAAAATCATTCCTTCAATGGGAACATCCTCCACCTTTCCCTTTAAGTCGAGAAAGAAACCTCAACTGTAATTCGCCGCCATTGAGAACTATATTCGGAACTACTTTTGTTCACATGATTTCTTCAATGAGTTTTAATACTTGTAAAATGTTTGGAAACTTCGATAGATACTAAAGTAGATATTCTCACATCGATGAACCGGAACTAACGTCACATACTTTCCCCATCATGCTGAAAGTACCAATTTTGTATCTACATCATTCAAGTTGGTTATCTGTTATCTTTTGCTTTCTCATACTTTACTCATCCTTTTAATCATTCAACTATTTTGAACATTTCTCGCCGAGGTTTGTTTCCCAACGCCATGGTATTAATAACACTAGCTGATTAAATGCCATGTTTATTACCACATGTTTATCTGTTGCTAATGAACATGTTGGAGACATTATGGTTCGCCCCCCCCCCCCCCATAAGATTATATCTGCTTTCAATCCCTAATGTGTTGAGACGTGAATTGGGCAAAAATTATATGTATGTATGTATCAGCGTTTAACGGCATGTCAGCACAACAATGACTTTATGGTGGAAATTTAAAGTAAAGTTCTGCTTTATCGCGAGATTAAACTATCTATCTATCTGCCTGTCTGTCTGTCTGTATCGCTGCCTATATGTTAGCCGTTCTGTCCACGTGTCTTTTGATCAATTTTTTTTTTATTTTACTTTAGCCACCAACAGTTAGTTGTAATCCTGAAAATGCCACCATCATAGAGACTTCAATGGGAAATGTTGCCTTGACTACTTTGGCTGTGTCAGATCCTACTAATGACGTCACTTGCTCTTTACCGACATATGATCAATTTCATCTGAGATTGGAAAACAACGGTAATTAATTAATTATATAACTGATAATATTTAATCACCAAGCGATATTTTTCAAATACATTTACATTTTTTTCCAATCGAGAAAAATAGCATTTTCCTTTTTATATACTTACGTGTGTTATGTTCAGAAAGCAATGTTTTAAACAGCTTAACTGCTTAAATATTTTCAACTGTTTCATATATGAAGTCATCCCTCGGTATGCTCTTAATGTACTATAGACGCTCGTAT